>JASDQU010310124.1:36058-58216 GCA_032191745.1 Picea mariana | reverse complement strand
CCTACTTGGCAGGGTTTACACATTGAATCTTGGGGCTTTGATATTCTCGAAAGATATTTTACTGCCTCGATATTTTTGAGTTTGATTAAGTGGTCAAAGTTTAGATGTCCAAGTCTCCTATGGCATAACCAGCTTTCATCATGTTTTCTTAGATGACACTCTTATCTATTTTCTTTCAGCACATATACATTATTTTTTGTCCTTATGCATTTGGCCACCACTTGTCCTGAGTTTACAGACTTTATCATGCAGTCCTTGGATGTGAACACCACTTCACATCCTCTATCACACATTTGAATTACACAAAGAAGATTATGTTTCAGCCCATCTACAAGTAGAACATCTTGGGATTTTCCTTTTCCATTACTTAAACTCACCATCCCTTTACCCTTTATTTTACTTGGAGCATCATTTCCAATGGTTACGTTTCCTGATTTTCTTTCACTTAGAGATAGAAACTTACATTTGTCTCCCGTCATATGTTTGGATCATCCACTGTCTATATACCAAGGGTTCATTTTCCTTTGAGCTGACAACACTAATCCACACATGTCACTTTCTTTCTTCTTCCACACCTTCACATTTTCAGCAGGGGAATTCAAATCTGGTTCATAGTTCCTTAATCGACAGTCAATATATTTATGTCCACAGTTATGACAGATGTAACATTCAATCTCATTGTTCAATAGGTCAAATGTATTGTTGCAACGTTGTCTACTCATTGACTATTGATTATTTCTTGACCTCCTTAGTTGCATGTCTCTAGACTTAATTTGGTAATTTGCAATCTGTGAAGGTTTGTTACTTGGCTGTATCATTCTTTCTTGTGGCAAGTATTTATTCCTTTGAAATATTAATTGCTCATGTCTAAGTCTTAAGGAACACTTTACAACTTTGTGACCAAAGTTAGAACAATAGAAACAATATCCATAGAAAAATTCTTTGTACCTGGAAAATGGTTGTCTTCTTTGAGCCAATCGATTTCTTCCATGCTGATGATGTCTTTCAACAGGGAGTGCATTACTTCTTTGTTCTACAGATTCAGTCCTGGCACCTTTTTCTTTACTCGTCCTGGGCGGCTGGTTGTCTTCCTTTGTTCCTATAGGTTTGTTGTTGTCATTGGTTGTAGATTTGACAAACTTGAAGGGTTCTTCATTTCTTGGCTTACCACTACTTGATCCCTCTTCATAACCCAAACCAGTTTTCATCTTTGGATTCCTTTGTTGATTCAGAATGGTGGCTAATCCTTCTGAGGCTTTGATACTTGACAGATTCTGATTATACAAGGCTTGAAACTTCTCCATCTCTTTCCTAGTTTTTACTACTTCTTGTTCTAAGGCTTCACATCTTGCCTTATTTTCTGATAACTGTCATTTCAGAATGTCTTCAATTTTCTTTGCCTCTTCTAATTCCACTTTTAGTAGGACAAGGTCTTCATCAAGTTCTTTACTGTCCTTTTTGAACTGTATCAACAATTGTCTTGGCTTTCTGTTCTTAATTCTTAGTCTGTCAATCTCCTCCAGTGCACTGATCAGTTCTCCTTCCATGTCAACCACAACTTCTTCTTCATGAGCATCACTTCCTGTGTTGTTATTATCATAATCCTCTTTATCCATAAGTATGAAGTCATTTAATTTATCTTCAATAGAGGAGTCATTGTCTTCATCATCTGAAGGACCATCATCATTGTTTACGCAAAGTCTTTTCTTCTTAAAGTTATTCTCTTTAAAGAAATTTATGTGTTTGTACTCCTCCTCGTCATCACATGTATGATCCTTTCCTTTGTGGGGACATTTATTTGCAAAATGACCTATCCTACCACAGTTGAAACATTTGAAAGGCAGTTTACCTTTGTATTTTCTTGATCCCTTCTTCAGTCTCTTCACAAATTTTGCTTCAATTTCATTGGGCTCAAAATCCTCATTCTTGTCTGCTTTAAATGATTCTTCTCTGGAGGTGGGTTTATCTTTAACTATTGCCATTTCATATGCAGTCAATGTTCCTAGAATTTGATCAAATTCCAAGGTTTTTAGATCATTAAGTTCTTCTATAGAAGAGATCTTCGGGTTGAACCTATCTGGGAGAGATCTCAAGATTTTCTGAACTAAAGAAGGCTCCTCAATTTTTTCCCCAAGTGCTTTCATTGCATTTACCATTTCTTCTACTCTCAGAAAGTATTTTCCAACAGTTTCATCTTCCTTCATCTTTAGCTGTTCAAACTGTATTCTGTAGGTTTGAAACTTGGCGTCATTTACCTTCTCATTACCTTCATAACTACTAATGAGTTTGTCCCACATTTCTTTGGCTCTTCCTCACCATCCATGTGAGTAGCATGAGTGGTTTTGGGTTTCTTGTTGTATACCTAAAAATATTCTATTGATACCTCAATGATTGAAGCTGAATCATCCTTTCTTGGCCTTTTTTCCTTGGTTACCTATGGAGTGGTAGTCAGTGAAAAAGAGACTGAAGGAGATTCTTGTGGCTTTGTATCTACCAGAGTGTTTGCTTCCCACTCTGTTTGGTTCACATACTTTTCAATTTTTGGTTTGAGGGTGTGGGATTAAGGTGATCTTTTGTTCTTGGATCTCATCTCTGCAATGATCCCACTGGGGTCATATCACCAAATAAAAATGGTGCTGAATTTTATTTCCTTCAATAATTTATCTGCCTCTTCCCCAGCAGCTTGACTGTTGCAGATAAACGGTCCTATTTTCCCTTTGATCCTCATCTGTTGTTTTTTCTTTAGAGACAAAAAATGGATGTCATCTGAGTTTGTCATCTGACGAATATACTCCAATACGAATATTCTAATAGGAACATACTTGGGCAACTTGTATGGAGCTAGCTCACACCCATACACTCTGATTTCTGTGTGATTCTGGTATAGAAACCAATCCCCAGTCTTTGCGAGATCTGAAAGGTGAAAAACTCTTTGGATCTCCTCATTTATCCTTGTCTTAGGTATTCCACTAAGCATGCCTACAACTGGGTGATAAAATAACTCAAGGAATTTTTTAAAAGTGAACTCAGTGGAGCTTCTCTTGAGCAACGACGTCCATAAAGTGACTGCTCGAGGTTTTCCTTCCTTGTCCATCTTATTCATGTGAAAGGAAAATTTTTCTTCTTGATAGAACATGAACATATGTAGGCTAGTATTGAAGAATACCAGAACATGTCTTCTGTAGGGAAATTTGTCAGCTGGTCGTGTAGGTTCTCGTCCAAGAAACCGTTGTAGTCGAAATGGATGGCGACTTTCTCTTCAGCAGAGAAAATGGACAGGAAACCTAAGATAGGTTCATCCACCCATTCATTTGAGAAGTAACCAAGCAAGCAACACAGTGTGGAGATAATCTAGTTTCCCCTTTCAAAAAATATGGAAGAATGGTGAGGATTGTTTTTAGGGAATTGGACATCTTGAGGGAGGAAAAGCTCAAAGATTTGTGCTCTTTGGGGAAATGATAAGTTTTGATACATTTCTATTAGAATTTCAAGTGTAAGGGGAGAACGGGGTTGGGATCTGGGTACCTGCATCATTTGATCGATGGCCTTGGGTGTAATTAGGAAAAAGGTTTCTCCGATTGAAGACACTATGGTTCTCTGATCAGGGAGGTAGTGCGCTTGGCATTTGAGATAGAATTTGGGGAAATGATAGATCTGGGGAGAAAGATACAAGGGGAAATTTGACTGCCAGAGCCCAATTTCATCGCTCTGATCAATGAAGGTGTCTTTAAGCCATGACTGTAGCTCGGAAAAATAAAAATCGGACCTGGTTTCTGAAATCAAGTAGTCTTTGTCTGCTAACAGGATCCGGTCGAGATCAACTGGAGGTGAGAGAAAAGGATTTTCCTCTGCATTTGACTTTTTTCTTTTAGGTGCCATTGATTTCCACCAATACTTGCACACTGGACAGATGTTAGTAGGAGAAAAAATATGGTTGGATGGGGTGTTGCAGAGGTGAAGGAAAATGAGTCTCTGATATGCAAGGAGTGTGAATGGAATGGAAACTGACTGAAATGGGGTTGAATTTGAGTGAACGGGTATCCATTGGGCGAAAAAGGACAGGTCAGATGAAGAACGGGTATGTGGCCAGTCATAAATGGCCAATGGGTCGTTTAGAGCATGAGAGGGTAAGGTGAAGGACATCTGACATGTGAAAATGATTGACGTGCAGAAAGGCGATTGGGAGATGAACATAATGGATATGACCTGTAACGGTTAGTTGGAGGGGACATACTGATGAGGTGATGAAATGGGATTTTCAATGGATGTTTCAGGGTGTGACAATTTTGAATGGCGGTGGTGAGTTGGAAGAATGGTAGGCGGTGGAAATTTTGGAGTGGCAAGGTAGGATGTAACGAGATAATGCCATGTAGGATGGGGCCCGCCTGGACACAACTTCATTTTGGACCTCCCCTGCCTTTAAAAGTAGAAATGTTTGGGGAGTCTGGGATGAATGGCTGACCGTTGATCTGAACAAAGATAGATCAGTCGTTGATTTGAGCGTGCTCCTTAACCATCATGTCCGACCCCCCCCCCCACCATTAAAAGTAGAATGGTCAGGGGGGGTCCGGAAACTCTTGTGGACCATTGATTTGTGCATCGGTGAGATGGCCATGGATCTGAGCACACCTTTTAATTACTTTTTCGGAGCCCCCCCCCCCATCATTAAAGGTTGAACAATCAGGGGGCTCCATACTCTTTTCTGATCCGTAGATTTGGGCGCCCACAACTCAGTCATAGATCTGGGCCCGATCTTTAATCTCCAGGGAGAAATTCAATATATGATGCAGAACTTAGGATAAATTATTTTTTATGGTTTTTGCACACTGCTTCTTTTTCTTTTTATCACCATGGGGTTAGAAAAACATTTCATCATAAAAAATCATGCATTTTTCATCGACCATCTTACATATTTTATTGAAAGGAAGATGTCTAACCTATGTCCTAACCTACTCATTTGCACCTTTAGCCCAGCTTAGACTGTTGGACTAAGAAAATACTCTACCTAGAGGCTATTTGACCAAGATTAGACTATTTGGTCAAATTTATTCACTAACTAACTTGATTACTTGGCTAAGGTTAGACAGTTTAGCCAATCTTATTCACTAATCCTAGATACTTAAATATAAAAGACTTGGCCATGTTTAAACTATATGGTTCAAGTCATTGTCATTTCATGGGGCTTTTATCCATTTTCTTTTGTTTTTTTGCCCTCTTTTATTTTTCTCATTTTTTCTTTTTTCTTTTCTTCTTTTTCTTTTATTTTTAGAATACAACAATATTTGCTAGCCAAAAACACCAAAGGAACAAAATCACAATCACCAATTGATCCTATAAATTATAGGGTTATAACAGTGGCTCTACCTGGGGATGGTATCCTCCTTGCAAGATGCCAAGAATCTTGTTTCTTGTTGTCTTGAAAAACTTCCTCTAGAGTTTCTTTTGTGGTTTGACTTGCTTTATTTTGAAATTCTGATGGTATTATTCAATGTCTTAGGGCCTTCTCTGCGGGCTTCAAACACTTGAAAAAAAACACTTACACCTAAAATACTCGTAAAAGAAATGATATGTACAATGGAATGAAATGGTGATCTCTCTACTAAGGTGGCAAGTAATGCTTCAACATTCTGCCATTTATAGGTCCCCCTGGCAGGTCTGATCCATCACTATTAGACATTAGAAAAACATTATTTCCTCTGAAGGCCTGAATGGTGTAAGGACCCTTCCACAAGCTATTGAACTTTCCATGTTTACCTTTATCTTCATTTCTGGAGTCCCATCTCAAAAATAGATCACCCAATTCAAAGTTATCCTCTTTGGTTCTCTTTCCATAAATATTTTTAATATTTTCCTGGATCACTTGAGTTCTGTTGTAAACTTCTTCTCTGGATTGCGTTAGGTGGATCATTTGATTTATTCTTCACTAGACATTGTTTGGTTCTTCTTGTGTTTCCTGCAATATTTTCATGACCGGAACTCCTAATGAAAGGGGAAAAATTTCCTCTGTACCATACACCAACTAGTATGGAGACATACCAATTGATCTTTTGGTGCTTATTCTATCAGCCTAGAGTGAGAAAACCAACTTATTATGCCGTGATTTCTTTTTTTCCTATAGTGTCTTTCTGAGAATGTTCACAAGACTTTTGTTACAAGACTCAGCTATCCCATTTCCCTGTGGATAATAAGATGTCAAGTGTCCCAAAGTAATATGATATTGATTAAAAAAATCGATGAGCCTTTTGGATGTGAAATCCACTGGATTGTCAGCTATAATTTTTCTGGGGCATCCAAAACGAGACAAAATGTTAGTTTCTAAGAACTTGATGATGACAAATTCAATATCTTCCCTGCATGGTACATCCTCGATCCACTTGGTGAAGTAGTCTGTGGCTGTGAGGATCCATTTATGTTGGCCCGAATAGGGAGGATGTATTTCACCAATGAAGTCTAGCCCCCATTGTTGGAAAGGAGATTCAACAGAGATGGGTTTCATTGGGAGTGGCAGAAGCTTCCTTTTACCTTCAAAAATTTGACACTTGTGGCAAGAAGTAACCTTTTGGTGAACTTCAACAAATAGAGTAGGCCAGTAAAATCCATCTCTCAGAATCTTGTTAGCTGTGGTCTTCCAGCTCAGGTGCCCACCACAGTCTCCTGCATGAAAATCTTGAAGAACTTTGTCAACTTCATCTTTTAACAAGCAATTAAGGAAGATATCACCAGGATCTTTCCAATAGAGATTTCCTTCCAAAATACAAAATTTCAATGCTTTCAATTTAATAAACCTAGCTTTGGTATTAGTCAAATATGGAGGAGCATGTAAATTGTGGAGTACAAAAATGAGGTCTACATACCAAGGGGAATTTAAGAATGCCTCTTTTATGTTTGGAGTCACCTACTCTTCCAGTCCGTCTACTGTAGTCAAAAATTTAATATCTAAAGAATGAAAATTAGACTCAACCATTAGTTTGGCCAAACCCTGTCATTTGATCAGTTTAGTATGTTTTATTTCAATGTCATATTCTAGAATAACCGCAATCCATTTTCCTCTTCTGCCATCCGGATTATCCTGGGTCAGGATATATTTAACCATTGTGTTTGGCACATATGCAATTGTGTGAGAGTGGATAATATAGACCCTAAAATATTTTATAGCCTTTACCAGGGCGAAGGCTTGTTTCTCCATAATGTTATAATTCCACGCTGCATCTCTTAAAGCTTTGCTAAAAAAAGCTATGGGTTGCTCGTACCCTTCACTATTTTTCTGCAACAATACCGTTGCTATAGTGTGCTCAGATGTGAAGGAGAAAAGATAAAAGTCTTTGGTATAGTCTGGGCTAATCATAACTAGGGATTGGGTGAGAGCATGTTTCACTTTCTCAAATGACTGTTTAGACTCAGCATTCCATTTGATTTTTGTGTCCTTTTTCAACATATTGGTGATATTCCTGAGAAGTTCGGCCAAGTTTTGTATGACTCTTCTAAGGAGATTTATTTTGCCAATGAATGATTGCAGTTCTTTGATGTTCCTAGGGTGTTCCACCTTCTAGATAGCTTCTATCCTACTAGGATATATTTTAATTCCATCTTTTGAGATTATGTGTCCCAGTAGTTTTCCTTCCTCTAACCCGAAAAGTATTTTCTTAAGATTCAATGAAATCACGAATTTCCTGCACTCCTCTAACACATGTATGAGATGGAGAAAATGTTCTTCGTTGGATTTGGAGTAAACAGTTACATCATCTAGATAAATGACTATAAATATCCCATTCTCATCCACAAAGGAGATATCCATTGCTCTTTGGAAAGTAGCCCCAACGTTCATCAGACCAAAAGGCATCTTCACATACATAAAGGTTCCCCAGGGTGTGGTAAAAGTTGTCTTCTCTTGATCTTTTGGATGGACCAAAACTTGGTTGTAACTAGAGAAACCATCCAATAAGGAGATCCTATTGGATCCAACCACCTTTTGTAAAATATGGTCCATTTTGGGTAAAGGGTAACTGTCTTTGAGGGAGACTTTGTTCAGATTTCTGAAATCTATACAGAGTCTAATCTCGCTAGTTTTCTTCCTGATCGGAACTAGATTAGAAACCCATTTAGAAAATCTCAAGGGGACTATAATCTTGGCATCATACATCTTTTTGATTTCTTTCTCTATTAGGGGAAGCAACTTGGGATTAATTCTCCTAAGTTTCTGTCTGAAAGGTTTTTGTTCTTCTTTTATGGGAATTCGGTGTTGTATGATACTTGTGTCATAGGATTTTAAGTCCTCATAGCCCCAGGCAAAAACATCTATATATTCCTTAAAAAGTTCAATGTATTTTCTTCTTTGCTCTTGTGGCAAGGATTTAGATAGTTTTATCATTTTGGGGTTTTCTTATGTTACTATGTTGCAATCTTCAACCTCTTGACCGCTAGCTTCAATTTTTGGTTTTTTGGCCACATCGTTAAAATCAAACAAGTATTCCAACGAAACTAATCGTCTAGGTAACACATTATTTTTCAATTGTAGGATATCAGAATCTACATCATTTTCATTGAATTATTTAGCATCTATTGTATTTACACTGCCATTCTCAAAAACAGATTTATTTACAAATTCATCACCATTTTCTAAATCTATTTTTGTACATTTGAAACCATTTTTACATTGCAGAAAATCTTCAATTTGATCGTCATTTCCAAATACCTGCCAATATCTGATGTTGTCAGGAATGATGGGTCTGCACTTCACCTCCACTGTGTACTTGCAAGTGGGACAAAAAGGGATTTTACAGGTAGCTGCTGATGTAGCCAGTTTGTCTGCGAGTATATTTTGTCCCCTAGGCATCACTTGCAAGTTAAGCTCAGTAAAGCATTGAAGAGAATATAAAACAACATTCATATAGGCTCTAAGTCTGGGATGTTTTTCTGCATACTCACCTTTGATTTGCTTGATAATCAATTTAGAATCACCCCTTACCATTATCTGTTTAGCACCAACTTTCTTCAATAATTTCAGGCCGAGCATTAAAGCCTCGTACTCGGCTATGTTGTTAGTACATTGGAAGTTCAATTTATAGGAATGATTCTCAGAGTACTTTGATCTATGGTTATGCATACACACTCTGGCTCCAACTCCTTCTTTACTCACAGCACCATTGAAGTCCATGCTCTAGAAGTCTACTGGCAATTCCTCATTTTCTTTAATCATGGGGTTCTTTACTTCGACAATTGCTTTCTCATGCTTCGGATCAGGTGCATCATCCTCCAGTTGTGTGATTTGTTCTTCAAGATCACTGTCATTATATAGATTAAAATAATCTAGGTCATAGTGTGCGGAATATAGTGGGTAATTGTGTGGCTTTTCCTGACTACTGACCATATACTTCATCATTGTTTCCCTGTAAAGTCTTCTTTGTTGACCAAAAACCGGAATGGTGGCATAGGACATATCTAGCTGCAGGGTTCCTCTTAATTTAGCTCCCAAAGACCTTGATAGCAACATACCATACTTGGGGGGAATCTCTTCCATGACGATGTCCATCACCAAACTTTTCGTCTGGATTTGAGCCAAGGTGATGCATAAGTCTTTAATCATGCCTATACATTTGACCTTGCTGGAGTCGAAAGAATTTTCAAATCTTTGTAGGGTCTGGTGACCTCGAGTCCCAACTTTTCCATCATGGCTTTGGGCATTAGGTTGTGAGAGGCACCCGAATCCAGCATAGCGTTGTGTAATATCAGATCGTGGATATTTAGGCTGATGTAAAAAGGGGCCACGACGCCATTATCAGTTTGACCATCAACTTCAGGACCAAACAAGAGCTCAGGTTTATCATCGACAAGGTTTACTGTGTCAGAGTGGTGTACAAATCCAACATTCAAGGCTTTGGTACCTATATCTGGTTCGATGCTTAAAGATTTTATCACTTGAGACCTAAAAAACAGGGTCCTGGGCTAAAAACCAGTTTGTTCTAAGACCATTTTACTGACAAAACTGTCGTATTTTGTCGTGAAAATAATTGTTTGAAAGGGTATTTCAGACTCAAGGTCTGGAAGAACAACTAACTTCTCTAGGATGGAAAAAGACCTTGGAAGTGGGTTGTGTTATCACTCCAGGAAACTCTCCTAGGTTGTACGTCGGAGATGCCTGGTAACTAATTCTTTTTGAAGCAATATTTTCTTAATATTTGATGTGGTTTTTGGATCAAGATGAATATCTAGGGACTGGACTGTGTTTTCAAGACTATCTAGGAATATAAAATCTCACAAGGCCTTCTAGTAATGCAGTCAGATAAGGTTTGATTAAATGGAGGAGAAAATAGCTATTGAACCAGACTATACTCATGTAAAACAAGCACAATGGGTTTAATAACCAAGGAAATAACTTATGATTCTCAACTTAATCAATCAATTAGTGAGATGACAGTCACATGCAGATTGAATAAGCATCAATAAAGAACCTTCACTCATAAGATATCAGAGAACAGAAAATAAAAGTCTGGCAACACAACTGAAGGAAGCTTGCAATTTTTCATATAATAAGAATAGGTCTCTCTTACAGTAGCAGCATGTAGAACCCAAAATCGAACCCTTAGTTTGTATTCTATCCTAAACTTTATAGCTTTACAAAGTAGTTCTGGGATCCTAAAAACAAGGATCAGATATACTAAAAATAGTAACTCAAAATTCAGTTGCAAAAGAGGTGGGATGATTCCCCAAAATGAGGTCAATCCCAGATTTCTCTCTGTTGATTGTTGGTACAGTGAAGAACAACCTCCCAAGGCTAAATGATGACTCTCCAATAGAGACCAAGTCAAATTTGTTGATGTGGCAAGGTGTCCTGATTTTCTATGTTAATTAAAGATGTCCAAAAACTTTTGAAACACCTCCTCTTTCAACCATCTGTCAAAAATAACTGTTGGCTTTGTCTTGATAATTCACCACCTGTCTATTCCAAGAGGTTTCATCTCATTCTGATTCGAAAATTTCTAATCTGGGCAAAAATTCGCTCATTCTGGTAGTTACAGGCTTTTGCTGGTTAACTTGGAAAGCTTCTGGGTGGGTTAACTACCGAAAGCGCCACTTTCGGTGGTTAATGAAAAGTCGTCCTATTCGCCTAAACCACCGAAAGTCAGAATTTCCAGAAAAAAATGCCTTTGGGAAAAATCAATTTTCTCAGCCGTGGAATGTCCGTTTTGCACGTTCAAATAGTCGACTTTTAACTAAAAATAATAAGATTTCCAATGGTGCAATAATATTTGGATTTGGAGCTAGGGAATATAGTCAAATGTTCCCTACAATATTAAGCATCATTCTTGCAAAAATGCCAGTGCATTTTTTATCGTTAACATCTGGCTCCAACTGGGATGGAGACCTCCCTGCGAGGTTTCCAAGAACCTAGCAAACCTTGTGCCTTTAGTATTGGGCCATGGAGTCATTCAGCCTTTTCAGTGGTTAATGATCACACACAGGCTCGCCTAAACCACCGAAAATAGAAGTATTTCAAAAATCAAAATATCAAAATTCTGATTACCTGCATGTTTGTAAATGACTTCAGGGCTTCTTGGATGAAGCTCCTTTCTCTCTGACTAAACTTGTAATCTCCTCCTGATGGGTTTAATCTTGCAACTCTGATTCCTCGGAATCTTTGTGCAGATTTATCTATTGGCTAAAATTCGTTACACCCTTTTTGGATCAATGTTTGGGTCGAGCTCCATTGTCGATGACGATGTGGGCATTCCAATCTTTACTGCTTGTTGGAATGGTTGTTCACCTTTGCAAATGCTTTGAACTTCTGTCTCACTTTTTGAACTGACCTGATACAGTCATGACTTTCTCCTCCATAGAAGTCTCATTTATACTGTTATGATCAGATGGCGTTGAAGGGTTCTCAGAAATTGTCTGTCTCTCTGAACATATAAGATAAATATAGAGCTATTGAAAATCAAACCTGCATTCTGCATATTTTGGATATGGAAATGACAGCATGCTATAAGCTTAGTGTGACTAGGTTAAGCTTTTGAACTAACATCATGCTATCAATTGCAATAGCAGTCATTTGAGCACTATTTTTTCCACATTTTAGCAACCTCTGCTATGACTAAGATTTGATTTGGTTGATCAGAAGCCAATTTAGTCAGTACATACCCATATCGCTCTAGGACAATGACTAGATGAGTGAAGCTTTTAGATCCAACATGAAGAAGAGTTTGAACAACCACTTCAATAGCAACCTTGTGGCCATGTACTGATATAATCTTCTCCTCCACCCAAGGATACATTTCATGAGCCAAATTTTTTTTTTTTACCATACCACTTAACTCTGCAGACAAAGCTAATTCTACTTTAGACTGTTCTCCCTAACTTTCTCCACTGTATTTACAAATTCCTCCTTTAGGTGGGAGAAGTTCCTCTAGGGCAGGAGCCTTTTCTAAAATCTCCTTAATTTTGTCCCAATATGATAATCTAGCTTCCTTTTCAAGTACTTCCTGTGCAAAGACACATTGTGGTGACCACTTTGGAAGATCCAAAACATGCGTCCATTCTTCCCAAGGCCAAATAAACTGGAAATTTGATAAGTGATGTGCAAACCAAAGGAAAAAATGAGTCTGACACTTTATATCTAATTCACCAACTTTATCAAAAAATGCACGCATAGCTCCAGCCACTACTGCAGGGAAAGCTCCAGGAAGAGCCTTGCAAAGTTCAATAATCACCACAGTGTAATAAATTATTTTGAAAGGTGGCTGAGGGAGAAAAAACAACTGAGAGAATATTGTTTCTCCCATAAAATATTCATATCGAAATGAGACTGGTAAGCCAACCATGTATACAGGAAATTCCTTCCGGCAGCCATTCATGTATAGCAGCACATCAAGAAAAAATTTCTCAACCACGAAGCGATCTATTGTCTGCAATTCCTCCTCTGTTTTTGACACTGGAAATAACCGCAACCTTCGAATCCTCTGTGGATATTTCAATTCAGCCTCATGTTTCTGTCTACCTGTTGTTACATCAGAAATTGTTGAAGGTAGTACAGGTTGTTCAGGACATGTCACTCGTCCAAAATCATAACTCTTTCCTATTACTAGCCGAGCCTCAAATGCAAGGTGTGGTCGTGGAACAATCCTACATCTGTGTTATCCTTTGAACGATACTAAAGTTGCAAATGCACGCCGGGATGAGAAGTTTACGGGCCGTTTTGCATTGATAACCATTAGAGAAATTAATGCACAATTGAATGGAGTTTGAGACACCTCCACATAGAGTTAGGATCGGCATGAGACGCCCAAATCTCGGCAAACAACCGAATGCCAAAATCTGCTCCATGATGTAATGTAACGCGTGGCTGATCTGGCTGATCCGCTGACGATTCACATGTGAAATCCATTCAGTTATGAAGTGTTGTATCATGAGATTCTATGTCATATCAACCTGGATGTGAACTGACAACCCGATCATATACATGATATTTCAGCAGTTATTAACCAACTAATTATAATGATAACCATAAGAATTTGCACCAATAATCTTTCTTCTCTGCGGATTATAACAATGAACATGCTCACAGGTTCGCTTGACGTTTGGCGTGTGCAAGAGCACGACAGTTTTAAATTTTGAATGTGATAAGATTTTCGGTGGCTAAGGACCTTTCTTTTATTACCATTTATAGCTAGGTTGAAGGCGTCTTCTGCAGGTCCATTTACAAACCAGACAAGACATTTCTGAATCCAACATCACTGGCATTTATCCAAGCCTCAAATTGAGATAATGAAATGCAATATCCACAAACCTTTGAATTGATTCCAGTTCGCGGCATCATAAAATCCGAGGCTTTAACTATCAGTTTGAGAATAGAAATGTGCAAGGTCTCCACTTTGTTAAAACAACTAGTATTTTCCTGTATTCACTGAGCCACTTGGAAGATTTCTCGAAATGGTCTTTACATGCGAAAACCTGGGTCCTTGTGCACCAATAGAAGGCTCCTTCCATGACACAGAAGATCTACAAGGGTAATATGTGCTACCTTGACCTGAAATATGTTCACTATAATAGTCTGAGGGCTTTGAATAGGATAAGGGTTCATTCTGATGTTGGTCCAGACGAGAATATTTATCAAAAGAGTTATGTTCTTCCTTGATTTGTAACCTTGACTTTTGATCTAAGTTTCCAACTGAAACTTCCTGCTCAAAGGAACATTCTTTTTCAACATGCAGACCTTTCTCCCTCATCTTCTGCCTCCCTTTTGGTAATCTTCTCCTCTAACCCAAGATGCTTGTTCTTTGTATTTTCTTTCCTCTGTTTGGCAGCTCCCTGGACATTCCACCAAGCCTGAACCAATTATCTCTAAATGCACCCTTTTCCCTATTTGACTCATATGTATTGTGGATATTTTGTCCTCTGTAATGAACGTCTGACCCATAACCTCTTGAAGAGTTTGCAACCTGCCTCTAAAAAAATTTCTTGCCATTTAGAAGAGAAATCCCTATTGCTGTAGCGTTCTACCCTGTTTCAGATTTCACCATGAAAACTTAAAACCTGCCTGTAGACTGTTTGTTTATTCGACAACCAATAATTTAAAGGATCTAACTGCTCATATGGGGAGCTTATTTTCTTTTTGCCTATTCCTACACTAACACTTTGCACTGCTTCTTAATCACGTAAACTCATGCTTCCAATGAAGCCATGTAAGAAATTTATTGACAGGCATCATGCTAGATCTTGACTTGAACAACAATGGAAGACATATCATGCAGAAGAAAGGTTTGAGAAGATGAATAAGAGAATCTTCTTCTGACATAAATATCTTAACATTCATGTTGCTGATAGGCTCCAAATAGTCAGCAAAAGGGTCATCAAATTTACAGAGCAATACCTCTTTAGATTGTTGATCTAACTGTAGATTGAAAAGATGTTGAAAACTGTCTTTACTAATCTCACTGTTGAATGCAGGCTGCTCGAGATCTGTTTGAAAAAAATATAATACGGACGGCTGATCCGGACTTTTCAGTTCCTTGCCACCATCGCTCTCTTCATATGTGTTGTGATCTACCTTCTTCTGCAAGTTTAAAAAATGTGAGCTACTCATAACATGTGATGTAGATTCAACCCTAGGATTTTGTCTTCTCTGTTATTAGGATAAAAAGACTCATGACTAGTATCAACTACAACATCAACACATTCTTGATCATGATTATCGTGTTCTAGCTGAAGATTAGACGGTCCCTGCAAATCTGGAAATGGTTGGCTGTCCTCCTCAACCTCTGCAGATCTGAAACTATCACTTGCAAATCTGTCAGTTTGCTCAACATCTTCAAAAATTTCAGAGATAAAAATCTGATCATCATGACAACTAACAATAGTAGATGCGTTTGATATGATGTCAAAAGCATCACTAAGATTGTCATAGTCTGAATCATTGATCTCCTGATCATGATGAAGAGTATTTTCTTCAGTAGCATACTCTTCCTGAAGTTCTAATTTCGAGAGATTAAATTCATGACAGCAGTGAGGATAAAGAAGATCAGCTGGAAAATGATCTTTACAGAACACATGAAAAGCAGCATGAAAATCTTCTAAAGAGATGACACTTGCATCCGGAAGAGACCGGCACCAATCAAGAGCAATTCCCTCTAGAGAAAACTTGAAAAGCTTAATTTTCACATCGTCATGTACAATTTCAAGACGATTAATGAATTCATGGAAATCCAGCAAATGTTCATCTCGCACTTCCCACTCCTCACCACGAAATTTAGGAAGACTATTCTCCCATTCATCTCTAGTAGGTACTTGATTAGGAAAACTAGCAATGCTTGAAAAATCACAGAACGCATACCTCTTGGCTAAGATTCTGTTCATGTCATACCAGTGGAGTCGCCAACAGATCCGTCCTTCATGGAGTCGCCAGATAGATGATGTACAACCTGATAGTGTCTACTCCTTGTCTATCATCAAGAAATAGATTTGATGTGTCGTTCTCCCAGGAAGATAAGCTTCTGAACTCGCTCCCCAGCAACGGCACCAATTTGTTATCACTCCAGGAAACTCTCCTAGGATGTAAGTCGGAGATGCCTGGTAACTAATTCTTTTTGAAGCAATATTTTCTTAATATTTGATGTGGTTTTTGGATCAAGATGAATATCTAGGGACTAGACTATGTTTTCAAGACTGTCTAGAAATATAAAATCTCACAAGGCCTTCTAGTAATGCAGTCAGATAAGGTTTGATTAAATGGAGGAGAAAATAGCTATTGAACCAGACTATACTCATGTAAAACAAGCACAATGGGTTTAATAACCAAGGAAATAACTTATGATTCTCAACTTAATCAATCAATTAGTGAGATGACAGTCACATGCAGATTGAATAAGCATCAATAAAGAACCTTCACTCATAAGATATCAGAGAACAGAAAAGAAAAGTCTGGCAACACAACTGAAGGAAGCTTGCAATTTTTCATATAATAAGAATAGGTCTCTCTTACAGTAGCAGCATGTAGAACCCAAAATCGAACCCTTAGTTTGTCTTCTATCCTAAACTTTATAGCTTTACAAAGTAGTTCTGGGATCCTAAAAACAAGGATCAGATATACTAAAAATAGTAACTCAAAATTCAGTTGCAAAAGAGGTGGGATGATTCCCCAAAATGAGGTCAATCCTATATTTCTCTCTATTGATTGTTGGTGTAGTGAAGAACAACCTCCCAAGGCTAAATGATGACTCTCCAATAGAGACCAAGTCGAATTTGTTGATGTGGCAAGGTGTCCTGGTTTTCTGTGTTAATTAAAGATGTCCAAAAACCTTTGAAACACCTCCTCTTTCAACCATCTGTCAAAAATAATTGTTGGCTTTGTCTTGATAATTCACCACCTGTCTATTCCAAGAGGTTTCATCTCATTCTGATTCGAAAATTTCTGATCTGGGAAAAAATTCTCTCATTTTGGCAGTTACAGGCTTTCGGTGCTTAACTTGGAAAGCTTCTGGGTGGGTTAACTACCGAAAGCGTCGCTTTCGGTGGTTAATGAATAGTCGTCATGTTCGCCTAAACCACCGAAAGTCAGAATTTCCAGAAAAAAATGCCTTCGGGAAAAATCAATTTTCTCAGCCGTGGAATGTTTGTTTTGCACATTCAAATAGTTGATTTTTAACTACAGATCATAAGCTTTCCAATGGTGCAATCAGATTTGGATTTGGAGCTAGGGAAGCTATTCAAATGTTCCCTACAAGATTAGGCATCATTCTTGTAAAAATGCCAGTGCATTTTTTTATCGTTAACAAGTTGTTACTCCTCGAAATTTCTGCAGTATATTTCTTCCTGAGTAGTCTTTCGGGGTTATCTATTACTATTGTAGGTTCTGGGTCAAGATGAGATCTGGTAGAAATTCTTTTGGGAGATAGAAATGTTGATTTTATTCTTCCTTTGGAGATTTTAACTATTTATATACAAACTTTAACAACCTCTAAACATTATTTCTAGAATAAAATTTATGGTTTGCGTTTCCTCCAGAAATAAAGTCGTCCTTGTTCTAGGGGAAAGAAAATAAGGGGTGGAAAGTTTGTTCAGTTCATCCCCAGCGGAGTCGCCATTTATGTTATCACTTTGTAAATTCCCAGAGGTTTTTGTGTGGTAAGAAGAAATCTATCAGAGGTAACTTTAACCAACCGCTTCGAAACTGGGAGCTAGCCCTACCAGTTTCAGAGAGGGATCTCTCTGTGAGTTTTAGATTTGTTTGGATTTTCAAGATTTTAGGCTAGTTAGAAAGAATATAACCGAGTTGTTTGTATTGTTTTTAAATGAAATGGTTGAACATCACTTACGCTTCCATTGGGATATGGGGTTTGTTTTAAAAATACAAAGGTTAAAGACAACTTTTATGAGATTCATTTTACAGGGCGAGATAGTGCTAATGATGGATTCTTTAAGAATAAAATGGTGTATGGCTGAAAAAGGTGAGATATCAATTAAAAAAAAAGGAATTTAAGAATTTCTTTGTTATAACATCATAAGAAAAACATTTAAATCTATAAAATATTAAGAACAAAGTACATAATGGAAAATTCTGCAACTTTAACTTCTTTTAAAGATTAGATTTAGAAAGACAATATGATAACTGAGAAGGAAAAACTTTTACATAGATAGAAGAAACTTCACCAACAATTAACACGCAGGAATCTTGTGAAACTTCTCTTTGTATTACTGGAATAACCTCTTGATAAAAATTACAGTGATTAGAGCTTGCTCAGGCATAAATATCAACAACCCTCCATACTTCTAAGATGGAAATATTTATAATAAAAGTTACAAAAGACCCTGTCATTAATGATTAGGATGTGATAGAGTCTGAGTCTAACTAACTGGTTAACAAGATGCAGAAATGTAGTAACTGATGATGATGTGTTGAATCTCTCATGCTGATTTCAGGGAAGACCATTGGTGTGTCATTCGGATGACTTTAACTGTGTTGGACGCTGATATGGACGAGGCTTTGCCTTTACTCAATCAATTCACATAGCGCATCCCATCTTTCTGTGCTTGGGATGGTAACTTTCAATATTCGGCAGTAGACTTTGTCCATCTCGGTGTATTTAGCAAAGTTTGGCTTGACGAGGAAGATGTACTTGATTTTGTGTTGTATGTTGAGGTCATGCTGTAGAGTCTCCAAGAATGCTTTTCCCGTGATGCTATCCTGTATCCCTAAAAACTTGGAATTGTCTTTGGCCATGGTGGTGATCTTTTGCTTCTAATTGGACAAAGTCATTAATTTATCATTTAGGACACGTAGATCAGGAAGACCCTTTTTCTGTAAGGATTCAATCTTGCTAAAAAATCTCTGAACTCCAATGTCCATGTTCTGAGCCTTTTCCTCCAACTGCAACATTAATCCTTTTTTAGTCAATACTCTTTTTACTTCGAGGATAGTCTCTGTTCTGTCTTCGACTTTCAGTTCTTCGAGTTCTTCTTTGGCTTTTGAGTTCAAAAACTTGATGATCTCGTTGGTTGTCGAGGGAATCTCACCTAGCTCTATTCTTATCATGTCAATGGCCTACCTACTCTTTAACACCAGATCATGTTTCTCAAACATGATTTGCACCATGGGCCAAATTTCATTTATGGATTTTGAGATATTTGTCCATATATTTTCCTTAGCCTCTGCTAATGTCTTTCCTACCACTATTTGTTTATGAAGCTATTGTATTTCCTGCTTGAGTTTCTCTAATACTTGTCTCTCAATATTGTATCTTGTTTGGAAAGAAGACTTGTGTTCCTGTAGACTTTCAATATCCATTTTCATCCTATTGATCTATGTTCCCCACAGAGTCATTTCCTCCATGGACTTTGCTAGCTCCACAGTTTTTTCTAGTGTTGTCAATGGAGCTGCTAATGAAATTTCTGTTGTAGTGGTTGTTGGCACAACCGCTGTACTGACTTTTGCGATGGGAACTGCACTCAATGGAATGATTTCCATCAGGGTCGATTGTTCCTTCTCTTTCAATAACTTTTCCAACTTTGCCTCCATTTCCCTGAGTTGTGTGTTCTGCTGCATGATAAGTTTCAACAATTCTTCTTTCTCATTTTCTACCTTGGCTATTTCTTTAGCTTGTGAATCCTCTTTTGGTGGAAATTTCAGTTGTTTTCTCAAATGTACAATGTCAGCATTCTTTTTCTTCAACATTTCCTCTGCTTCTTTTATATTCGAGGGATCATACCCAATCTTGAGCACCAACTCCTGTAAGGATTTTATTTTGTTATCCTTTGAAAAAGAGGATATCTTTTCCAACTTCAATTGGGTCTGAACATTGCTTAAAGACACCTGTAAATTTGTTGTTGTATAGGAAGCATGTGCCAATGTGGAGAAAACCATTTCTCCAGTTTGTCTGTGCAAGTCCATCTTATCCGCTGGATGGACTTGTTTGGTGTCAAAAACGATAGTTGACCTCTTGTAATCAGTGATCTCTTTGGGTTGAGACACCTATGCTTGCAGAAATGCCAGATGCATTCTTCCTTTCTTTGTGTCAAAGGCTGACAACAATCGATGTTGTGCTATGGAATTTTTCTTCCAAAACTGAGAGTAGGTTCTGTTGGTCAGCGTCTGGTTCTTCTTTTTAATAATTTCATATTTTTCAAAAATGCTTAGAGGTACAGATCCTTGTGGATTTTGGGTGGTCACAACTATCTCTGTCTGCTTCTTTGAAGAAGAAGTTGACACCACCTGCTGTCTTCTTTCAATCACTGTGGCAGAGTAGGGCTCTTCCTCACCAGACATGTGAGTAGCATGAGTGGTTTTGGGTTTCTTGCTGTATACCTGAAAATATTTTGCTGATACCTCAGTGATTGAAGGTGAATCATCCTTTCTTGGCCTTTTTTCCTTGGGTACCTGTGGAGTGGTAGTCAGTGAAAAAGACACTGAAAGAGATTCCTATGGCTCTATATCTACCAGAGTGTTTGCTTCCCACTCTATCTGTTTCACATACTTTTCAATTTCGAGTTTGAGGGTGTGGGCATAAGGTGAAATTTTGTTCTTGGATCTCATCTCTGCAATGATCCCACTAGGGTCATATTGCCAAATAAAAATGGTGTTGAATTTCATTTCCTTCAATAATTTATCTGCCTCTTCCCCAACAGCTCGATTGTTGCAGATAAACGATCTTATTTTCCCTTTGATCCTCATCTCTTGTTTTTTCTTCAGAGACACAAAATGGATGCCATCTGAGTTTATCATCCAACGAATATACTCCAGTGTGAATATTCGAACATACACATACTTGGGCAACTTGTATGGAGCTAGTTCACACCCATACACTCTGATTTTTGTGTGATTATGGTATAGAAACCAGTCCCCAGTCTTTGCGAGATCTAAAAAGTGCAAAACTCTTTGGATCTCCTCGTTTATCCTTGGCTCAGGTCTTCCACTAAGCATGCCTATAGCTAGGTGATAAAACAACTCAATGAATTGTTTAAAAGTGAACTCAGTGGATCTTCTCTTGAGCAGCGATGTCCATAAAGTGACTGCTTGAGGTTTTCCTTCCTTGTCCATCTTCTACATGTGAAAGGAAAAATTGTCTTATTGATAGAACATGAACATGTAGGCCAGTATTGAAGAATACCAGAACATGCCTTCTATAGGGAAATTTGCCTGCTAGTCATGCAGGTTCTCGACCAAGAAACCATTGTAGTCGAAATGGGTGGCGACTTTCTCTTCAACAGAGAAAATGGACAGGAAACATAAGATAGGTTCATCCACCCATTCATATGAGAAGTAATCGAGCAAGAAACACAGTGTGGAGATAATCTAGTTTCCCCTTTCGAAAAATATGGAAGAATGGTAGGAAGGATTCTTTTTAGGGAATTGGGCATCTTAAGGGAGGAAAATTTCAAAGATTTGTGCTCTTTGGGGAAATGATAAGTTCTGATACATTTCTGTTAGAATTTCAAGTGTAAGGGGAGAACAGGGTTGGGCTCTGGGTACCTGCATCATTTGATCAATGGCCTCGGGTGTAATTAGGAAAAAGGTTTCTCCGGTAGAAGACACTATGGTTCTCTGATCAGGGAGGTAGTGCACTTGGCATTTGAGAGCGAATTTGGGGAAATGATAGATATGGGGAAAAAGATACATGGGGAAATTTGACTGCCAGAGCCCAATTGCATCGCTCTGATTGATGAAGGTGTCTTTAAACCATTACTGTAGCTCGAAAAAATCAAAACCAGACCTGGTTTCTGAAATCAAGTAGTCTTTGTCTACTAACGGGATTTGGTTGAGATCAACCGGAGGTGGGAGAAAAGGATTTTCCTCCGCATTTGACTTTTTACTTTTGGGCGCCATTGATTTGCACTGATACTTGCACACTGAACACACGTTAGTAGGTGAAAAACTATGGTTGGATGAGGTGTTGCAGAGGTGAAGGAAAATGAGTCTCTGATAAGCAGGGAGTGTGAATGGAATGGGAACTGACTGAAATGGGTTTGAATTTGAGTGAACGGGTATCCATTGGGTGAAAAAGGACAGGTCAGATGAACAACGGGTATGTGGCCAATCATAAAAGGCCAACGGGTCGTTTAGATCATGAGAGGGTAAGGTGAAGGACATCTGACATGTGAAAACGATTGACGTGCAGAAAGGCGATTGGGAGATGACCTGTAACGGTTAGCTAGAGGGGACATGCTGACGGGGTG
>JASDQU010310124.1:21299-34426 GCA_032191745.1 Picea mariana | reverse complement strand
AGAGGTAAGGATGGTAAAAACTCTTGCTAGATTCCCCCACAGTATCAACACATTTTTACACCAAAAACGTAGAGGTAAGGAGGGTAAAAACTCTTGCTAGTTTCCCCCATAGTCTGAGCACATTTTTACACCAAAAACACAGAGGTGGAATGTGCATTCGAAGAGTAAAAATTTGCTGGAGAGTGAGAAAAAACATGGGTAAATTTAGTGGGTGCCCTTCAACAAAAACATAGAGGTGGAGTGTGCATTGGTAGAGTAAAACTTCGATGGAGAGTAAGCAAAAACTTGGGTAAGGATCATAAGAAATTTTTATCAGTTCCAAATCAACTTTTGTTGGCAGCGACCTCATTAGAGAGACATTTCGATTGGAAAATTTTTGTTATGGATCAGAAGTACATACTCAGGGTCAAATTAAAGGGCAGTGATCAAACATTATATATGTAGACATCCAAGCTCATATTTGAAGTTAACAATGACCGTGGCCAACATTTATATATGTATACATTCAAGCTCGGATTTACATTAAAAATGGCGGTGAAATTATTAGGAATCCTTCTCTAGCATTTATAAAACCATCTAGGAGCTTATCTCTTGATCTTAAGATCTCACACATTTACACAACATAAAAAGAAAAACTAGATTATACAAATTAATCTAATCCAATTAAAAATTTAAATAAAAATACCGTAACTAAAGGCCATAAGTCAATGATGATCTCTCTCGCTTGCGCTCCGTCCCTTTCCCCGCTTGCTAACCATGAATACCTCACTAGTACCTCCTAGCCAACTCTAGGGGTACTCTTATTCCCCATTATCCCCCCGAGCTGCAAAGGGGCCATGTACAAACACAACCAGAAAACTCTATCCCCCACCTCACCTCGCAAGGTCGAGCTACCACTCTCTCTTTTTCAAGCTAGGTATCCCAACTCTCACAAGAAAAATTAGTCAAAGAAATTCTAGCAGCATAACTTTACGGATACCAATCATGATCCATACCTCTCCATAGCCATTTCTTTTATAGAAATTTTCTTAGTGTCCACTTTCCAATTTCACATTAAATTCATTTTTTTTTAAATTAATTATGAATTACTCTCCCATGTACACTTGTCAGCCGATCCCTTAGTTGCACCATAAAATTCACTAATTATTTTAATTAAATGCCAATTTCCCTCACCCATCCTAAAAGCGCTCCTAAAATCGCTCCTACTTGTCCCTTTATTCCCTCTATTTTCTTTTTAATGGCTGGCACCTTTATAAAACTTAGTTGTGTTTAATTTAGGAATGTTATTTAGTTAGACTAGACTAGATTTATTTTTATGCTTCCACATTCTTTTTTACATTTATTTCATTTCTTATCTTAGTTCCAATTTAGTATTCTTTTGCACACATTTATATAATTAAATCTTTAGATACAATTTTTTACTTTTTCAATTCCTAACCTGATTTTTCTTCATCCCCCATCATTTATTAAATTTATAGTTTAATTTTTTTCTTCTTACCCACTTTAGACTTAGGTTCAAATTTTTAAACTAGGCTTAGAATTTTTAAGGATATTTTATGATTAATAAAAAATACTCATTTAATAATTATTTTAAGTCCGACCATGTCAAAAAAAATATTGTTTTCTAGCCTCTAGGTACCTAGGTTCATTAACTAACTTTTATTAAAGATCGCAGCATGCCCTTCAAGACGCACTCTGTGCTCTAAGGGTGACACACACCTTTATTCAATATTTAATTATACGACGTGCTCTTCAAGACACACTATGTGCTCCAAGGGTGTCACTCGCCTTTGTCAAGTTTTATTTATGTGACGTGCCCTTCAAGACGCACTACGTGCTCCAAGGGTGCCACTTTCCTTTGAATGATTTTAGTAGTTTCCCAACCCTTAGAGTCAATATTCCATCAGGAGATCTTGTGAGAGACTAAGGGGCTCTAAGGAATAAACACCTTGCCTTATTGTGCGTCCCTTAGAATCTTCGTGAGTGACTGTCTCAGTCTGCCCTCATGGTATTGTGGATCTCTCGAACTAGGTAATCGTTAACCTACAATTTGAGCCACAACGAGAGTGATAGTAGGTTGTGGGAGGGCTTCTGCCACACCTCTCCCTCAATATCTAGTTGTTTTGCATGGCCCCTTTACTCCTTATGTGAGTCTGATTAGAAAAAAATCGTCAGCTTGCATCCATCAATGAAACACCATCAACGATCCATAAACAACATCATAATATACCCGATCATAATTTACATATGCAAAAATAAAAATACCCAAACCATATACAATCCACTTATTGACTCGATCTGGAGACAAAGGAGGTCCATTGATGCCATAGACATCCTCAGTCTGTCGAGTGTCCTTCACACTCAGGAGAAATCCATCAAGAGCACCTATCTATACATAGATATCAAATAACATAACATCATAATCCAACAACATCATCATCTAAATCCATAAGAAAAACAGACAACCATATACAAAATTGGATCACTTGCATGAAAGTGTCCTCAAAGAATAAGTAAAATCATGTGCGCACAAGAGCAGGATGTTACATACACCACCTCTTGGTTTAAACTTTTTCCCGAAGTTTCACAGTATATGTGAAGTAAATTAAGTATATGAAAATATATAAATGTCTAACTATAAAAAAAAGTGGAAAATCCTGACACATATCGTATGTGTCCTCCCAGGTAGCTGAGTGTGGACTATAATTGTTCCATTGGATCTTGACCTGATCGAATGTTTGACACCGTAGCTATAGAATGCGATGGTCAAGAATTTGGATTTCTTTTGTCATGAGCACACCCTCGTCTAACACATGCAAAGAACTCATGTCAATCACATGTGTAGAATCACTAACATAATGTCTCAAAACAGATACGTGAAAAACATTGTGCATATGCCTCAAAGAATCAAGAAAGGCTAGTTGATAGGCCATGGGACCTTTCTTTTTCAGATCCTCAAAAGGTCCCACAAACCTAGGAGATACTTTAACACCCTTTCCAAACTTGATCAAACTCATGCGCAGTTTCACCCGCAAGAAGACTTGATCACCAACTTCATAACTACGGTCATCGTGATGTGCATCAACATAAATCTTCCGTCGACCATGCGCTTCCTTAATTCTTTGTCTTATCATCTTCATTTTTCTTTCATTTATTGGATCGCTTCAGGTCCTACGAGGACCGTATCCTCCAATCGATCCCATTTCAAAGGCGTCTGACACGGTTTCCCATAAAGAAACTCAAATGGTGCCATATTAATGGTGCTTTGACAGTTGCTGTTGTATGAAAACTCTACCAGTGGAAAGAACTCCTCCCAACGCTTATGTTGATCCATCACGTACATATGCAACATATCTTCCAAGATTTGGTTTGTTCTTTCTGTCTGCCCATCTATCTCTGGGTGATATCAGGTACTAAAGATAAGTTGGGTTCCCAAGGCCTCTTGGAAACTAGTCCAAAATCATCCTTTAGACACTAATCCTCGATCGGATTTGATCCTCTTAGGCACGCCATGCAATCTCACAATATCGGTGATAAAAAATATAGCAATGTCTGGTGCCTGATACATCATATGCACATGGATAAAATGTCCACTCTTCGTCAGAGTGTCTACTACCACAAAAATCAAGTCATGCCTCCTTGTCGTCAGCGACAATCCAACAATAAAGTCCATCGAATGACCTCCCATTTCGATTCTGGAATAGCATATGGTTGTAGTAATCTTGTTAGATGTCTATGTTCATCCTTCACTTGCTGAAATTAGTGACATATTGCCATGTAGTTGACTATATTTTCCTTCATTCATTTCCATAAGAATAAGGGCTTAAGGTTTTCCCTCATCTTTTTGACCCATGAGTGATCCATGTACACTTCTCTATGAGCTTCGTTTAAGATAAAAATTCTCAACTCTTCGTTAGGAGGTACGTAAATATGGCTATTATACCTCATTAATCCGTCGTTTTCTAGAGTAAATCCCTCAAATTTTGGTACCAACATGGTGTCTTGTTTGATAGTATCCCGAACGTCTTTATACCAGTCATCGTCACATTGTATAGTTAGAATATTTTCTCAAATATTCGTCTAGAGAGGTATCACCAAAAACACATGTGGTCTCCGACTCAATGCATCTGCCACTCTATTCATTGTTCCTTTTATGTAGGTAATCTCAAAATCATACTCGCTAAGAAGTTTTGACCAACACCTTTGTCTTGTGTTCAAGTCACTTTACGTAAACATGTGTTGCAAACCATAGTGGTCTATTTTCATTCCGAATTTTCATCCAATCAAGTAGTGTCTCCACACTCTCAGGGAATACACAATGGCCAAAAACTCCAAATCGTGTGTTGCGTAGTTCTCCTCATGATTTCTTAATTTCCTTGAGATGTCAACAGTCACTCGACCGTCTTTCATCAAGAATCTGCATAAGCCTTCCTTGGATGTGTCTGTGCATACCAAGAGTTCCTCATTAATGTCGAGGAATTTTAGTATCAGAGTTGTCATCAACAAATCCTTGAGCCTTCGAATTGCTTCTGCGCATTTCTCAGTCCATACAAACTTCTTGTTTTTCTTCTGCAATTCTAAGATCGGATTTGATATCTTCGAAAAACCTTCAACGAATTGTCGATAATATCCAGCTAAATCCATGAAGCTACATACATTTGGTATGTTCATCAACGCAGGCCATTCCATAATAGACTCTACCTTCATTGGATCCACATCGATGCCTTCATCAAAGATAACATGCCCCAAATAATGAATCCTTGATTTATAAAAAGAGCATTTCGACAGTTTCCCATATAACTTGTTTTCTCGTAAACATTGTAGTAACAAGCGCAAATGTTTTCCATGTTCTTTCATGGTCCAAGAAAAACTTGTCCAAGTATTAGAGGAACACCCCATTCATCAAGCTCATGAATACATCTGGGGAGTTTGTCAGTCCAAACGGTAAAACGGTAAACTCGTAATGCCCAAACCTCATATTGAATGCAGTCTTAGGAATGTCTTCCTCTTTGATCCATAATTGGTGATATCCTAATCTCAAGTCCATCCTTGATATCCCGATGGTGTACTGAGAAAGATAATATCTAATCGAGGATTTGTATTCACTGGACATTTTTGAACTAGTTTCCAAGAGGCTTTGAGCATGCAAATAAATTTTAGTACCACATATCACCCCAAAAATGATGGAAAAATGGAAAAAACAAATCAAATTCTAGAATATATGCTTCAAATGTATGTTATGGATCAAAAGAAATGATGGGAATAATTTTTACCATTGGTAGAATTTTCCTATAATAACAGTTACCAGAGTTCGATAAAGATGGCACCTTTTGAGTTTCTATACGGACGACCATGTCAGACACCTTTGAGTTGGGATTGACTAGAAGATAGGGTCCTGGTGGGACCATAAGTGATTTAGGAAATGGAAGATCAGATGCGAACCATAAAGAAAATAATTAAGGAAGCGAAAGACCAACAAAATAGTTATCTTGATGTGCACCATATAGATCGTAGTTATGAGGTTGGTGATAAAGTATTTTTGCAAGTGAAGCCACATAAGAGTTTTATTAAGTTTGGAAAGAGTGTTAAACTCTCTCTGAGGTTTGTGGGACCTTTCGAAGTTATAGAAAAGAAGGGACCTGTGGCTTACCAACTAGATTTACCTAATTCTTTGAGGCATATGCACGATGTGTTTCATGCTTCAGTTTTACGTCATTATATTTCAGATCCATCACATGTTATTGATTTGAGTTCATTACATGTATCAAACGAGGGTAATCTCAGAGTGGATACAATCTGCATTATGGACCATCGCACTCGAAAACTATGATGTCGATTGGAAGATCAGGTCAAGGTCTAGTAGGACAGTTATAGTCCACATTCTGCCACTTGGGAGGATGCACATGAGATTTTTCAGTAGTTTCCATATTTATTTTGAAAGTTATATATATATATATATTAGTAGCAGCTATATTTATTGTTTTCAATGTTAAACTGTACAAAATTTGGGACAAAGTTTAAAACAAGAGGGGGTGTATGTAACATCCATCTCCACTGATCAATTTTTCATACCACTGATATTTTCTTTGAGGACACTTGCATGCAAGTGATCCAGTTAAAACATGATACTTTATGATTAGATGATATGGTTTATGAGTTAAAAATTATGTCATCATTGAGTATTCAATTTGTTAAGTAATTAATATTGATGTATAACATTGACATGCATTATGATGAGGCTTCCTGAGTGGGCATGAAACTTGACACAAAGAGGATGATGATGGCATAGACATAATTCCATGGACTCTAGATTGATTCAGGGAGTGGACTATTGACTTTGATTATGAGTACTTGATTTTTACGCATGTGTTATGATGATGATTTCATTTATGTATTTCATGTATATGAGTTATTAATATTAATTATCGTTAGTGGATGAAGGCATGGTAACACTTGCTAATCCGACTCACATATGGAGTAAAGGGGTCATGCACAGATATCAGATATATTAGGGAGAAGTGTGGCAACATCCTTGTCACAACCTAATAGCACTACCTCCATGACCTGAACTGAAGGTTAACAACTAACTTGTTCCTTAGAGGCTCACGATGCCATGAGAGAAGACTGAGATAGTTTCTCATGAGGATTTATGAGGGGCGCATAATAAGGTAGATTCATTATTCCTTAGTAATCCCTTAGTCTCACACAAGGTCGACAAGTGGAGTATTGACTCCAAGCATCATACAACTTCCAAACTTAGTCAAAATGGCGAGTTAATATGTAAATAAAAGTTAGAAGACTTTAGAGGATAAAATGAATACTTAGATTTTAGAAAAAGAGAATATAATTTTATATTAAGAGGTGAACCAAAATACAATAAAATCTAAGTCTAAAATGGTTATGCCTAAAGAAATTTTATAACAATCAGTCTAAGGGAAATTAGAATAAATAAAATTTAAAAAAAGGAGAATACAATTTATGACATATGCACAATGCGTGCATGAAAATAATAAAATAATTTTTTAATTAAAATAAATTATTCATGAGGAAGTGTGGTGTCAACTTAGAGTTAGAGTCCTAAGTCGAGCTAGACTCTAAATCCTAACTAAGAAAATATTCCTATTCAAACTCCAATTGTTAATTAGTTAGGAGACACAATAAAGGATAATTTTGGGAACTAAGGGATAAATAGGAGAAAATATAGGAACTAATTGAGGAGGTGTGGAAAATTTCAAATTTTATTTAATTAAAAAGAAATAAAACATGTAAAACTTGAGGGAAGAGTGGCATGTGTTCAGGGTGAATAATATCTAAAATGATTATTAAAAATTATCTAATCATGCATGAAAATACAAGTGTCAAGATGAAAAGTTTTATAAAAGAAAGGGGGTGGAAGGAGGAGGATACCCTATTGTTGGATGACTAAAATGATGTCAAATTTTTTCTTGTGATTAAGAGTCGTTTTATTTTTTCCTAGTGTTGATCATAGTTTTTAATTTAACATGTTTGAATCTTCTTCATCAATAATATTGTCCTTTCTTCTTTGAATGATACTCATCATTGAGTTTAATTATATTTTTTATATTCTCCAAGAAATTTTGGATTAATTCTCTTTCCTTGGAGTGTTGGAGATATTGCACACTCACATATAATTATTTTCCTAAGTTTAACAATCCAATGATGAGAACGATTCCTTAGATGAGAATATTATCTCTAGAGAGTATTTCCCTACAAAATATGACGTTCATCTTCAATTAAGAGTCAATTACACTCATTTAGACTAGTGGAAGTCACTCATGCATGGAAACCTCGGTTTTATCACTGGGAGTTGCATGTATCTCTCACTTCCACACATGTGTCTCAATCAACGGATGATTGCATGGATTAGTTAACTAGTACTAGGTGGCATTTCACTCCAGTGTATGTCAATGAGTGTCTAGATCTCTCTAGATCACTACTATGGTGCATTAGTTACTCATGTATCCTATATCTATTGTAAATTATTCACTCTTTGAGTGTGAAATAAAATTAATGAGAATTCTTCCATTCTTTCTCTCTTGCTTCTTCTTTATCAATTTCTCTCTGCAAATGTGTGTGGTATTTTCTCGATAGATCTATTATGTGCAGGTTCAACACATTTACATGGTATCAGATCCAACGAACTGCTAAGCAAAATCTACGCCAAATTATTTTTGCAGGTACTGAAGATTGAAGAACGCAGAAAAGATGGATTATCCACCACCAACACTTCTCACGCCTCATAACTATTTGAAGTGGAAGCCAAAAAATATGTTTCTACTTAGATGCAAAGGCTTTCACTGAATAACTATGGCAATGGAAGTAGAGTCTGATTCCATCGATGAGAAAAATGATTTTCTCAATAGACAAGATATGACCATAGGATGTATCCTCTCGTTTATTTCTCCTGAAATTCTCCATCAAGTATATGACGACTCACAAGAATCAACTACAAATAAATTATGGACCACAATGGAGGTTCTATTCGGGAATAAAGAATATTGTGAATATTTCATGCATGAGGTTGAACAGATAGAGCCAAAAGAGAAGCCATCAGAAGATCAAACAATTTATTATGAAGAGTCTTCTACACAAGTATTTCCACAAATTTGTATTGGATTAATTGAAGATTATGTCTAATCCATTTTAGATTTGTTTTCTGATTTTTATGTGAAATATATATGGCATGCATCTGAGGGGTCACAAGCAGACACTTTTCCATGCGCAATGCATGCATCTCAAGAGACAAAAAGGGAGTCATGCAAATCAGACTCAATTATGATATTTTATGAGAAACATTTGTAGAAAAAAATAGGATATTTGAATTCCTCTCGGGAAAATATCCAATTTCAAAAAAACAATCATCCGAAATGGAGTCCGGGAAGTGAAGTTATGATAATTTAAAATCAACAAAATTTCAGTGTTTTTTTTCTGGAAACGGCCGCAGGGTTTTCAAAGTTTCATCCAAACTTTATTTGGATATTCTTCATTGAAATAAGAGAAAGTGGATATGTGTGGACATCTCAATGATGCATCTACTTCATCAAATCCATGTAGACATCTACATCTTCAACAAAATCTTCAATGAGCACAAACTTGCACAGTTGTGAGGTCTTCTTGGAGTGAAGGACATGGTTGTTTAGAAACTACTTTTTGTTCCTTCTCATATTTTTATGTGTTGTAATTTGATGGTGGGGTTTCCCATGAGTATTTCCCTCTTTCATTTTTTATTTCAGTGTATCTTTTGTATTTGGGTACCTAACATGGCCTCGCTGTCGGGACCCATTTTTATTTTCACCCTAGTAGTGTTCAGGGGGGGGTGTTGGAGATATTACACACTCACATATAATTATTTTTATAAGTTTTATAGTCCAATGTTGAGAACGATTCCTTATATGAGAATATTCTCTCTAGAGAATATTTCCCTACAAAATAGGACGTTCCTCTTCAGTTAAGAGTCAATTACACTAAGTTAGACTAGTGGAAGTCACTCATGCATGGCAACCTCGGTTTTATCACCAGGAGTTGCATGTATCTCTATCACTTCCACACATGTGTCTCAATCAACTGATGATTGCATGGATTAGTTAACTAGGACTAGGTGGCAGTTCACTCCAGTGTATGTCCGTGAGTGTCTAGATCTCTCTAGGTCACTACTATGGCGCATTAGTTACTCATGTATCCTATATCTATTGTAAATTATTCACTCTTTGAGTGTAGAATACAATTAATGAGAATTCTTTGATTCTTTCTCTCTTGCTTCTTCTTTCTCAATTTCTCTGTGCAAATGTGTGTGGTATTTTCTAGCTAGATCTATTCTGTGCAGGTTCAACACATTTACATGGAGAATTGGACTAATAGTTTTTACTTGATTAGAGTAAGCATACTTTTCATATATAAATATATGTATTTAATAAATTACAGTATAAAATTTATAATCACATAAGAGAAATAGAAATCAAATTGAATTATTGTTTTTTATATTAGAAATTTTGTATCAATAATCTATATATTAAGAAATAGGTATTAATGATTTATATTAATAATATCTAGTAATTATTAAATATATTATCGATCGATATTAATAACCACATAAATTAAATTTTTGTGCAAGTTATACAAACCCCAAGTAAGTAGACAAAATGTTTACACCCTTGTGTTATTAATTTTATAGACCCTTTGGATCAGTGTCTGACCCTTGGATATTTCATGATATAGTTGGTGTTTTGTGTAGGTGATGATGAATATTTTACTTCATTTTTAGTAGCATGAAATTAGCCATATGAAATGAAAGTTACTTTTTATTACCTAATTAATTGTTGTATTGTTTTTGGGAGTGTTCTTATTTGGTGGAAGACACTCTTACCATAGCTAAATATGGCCATTGAAGATGTGTCTTGGGAATTATTCGAGGAGCGATTCCCAGAGAGGTACACATCCGATCATTTTATTGAGCATCAGCTTAATGAATTCAATGATTTACGACAGTGTAGTCATATAGTACCAGAGTATGAGGCTATATTTATGGAGTTGCTCAGATATGCTCTGCATCTGAACATTGAAAAGTTAAAAGTGAATAACTTTGTTTTTGGTCTCAACTAAAAAATTCGTGTTGAGGTGAGGATTTTGATGCCTCAGACTTTGTACGATGTAGTACGAAAATATTTTATCGCCGAGGAGGAGTTGAAGAATGGAGGTCAGAGTAGGAATCCTACCAAACAGACAGTACATACTCCACATAGAGCATCGCAGCAGCAGACACATGTTATATAGACTTCTGGACAATGTGATACACCCAGATGACCTATATTTTTTACACCATGTAGATAGGATACAAACTAGAGGAATCCATATAGAGCACCACCGCAGCAACAACTGCGTCATCCTCAGCAAAAAAAATAGTATATATATGTTCCACAAAACATATCAGGGCCTCAAAAACCTAGCCCAACACATTCTTCCTCTAGAAATAGGAGCACTGACTCTAAGAAAAGACATTGGACTTGTGGAGAACCCGAATATCAAATATATTGTCCTATCTAGAATGAAAGAGCTATCGGATATGTAGGAAATACGACAGTAGGATATCTGGGAAAGGCCCATAGGATTCATGCAATGGTGAATAACCGCCAGGACGAGCATCAATTTACAGTGCTAGAGACTTTAGGTATGATATCAGATCAATAGTTTAGTATTTTGATAGATTCAAGTGCTACATACAAGTCCCTCTTTCTTCAAAGTGCGGGTCCTCTTAACATACTGAGTCTCGTCTCTCTATGTTTTTCCCAACACTACTTCTATCTGCTACCTCAATACAAGAGTTTATACAAGAGGGTCTCGATGAGATTCCCTCCAAGCTAAGCTAGTGGTGTCTAATCACTATTCAAAATGCCTGACTAATGAGGCAGATTACAATGATGGAAATCTGATCCAAATCGGATATATATCCCTCCTATCGTCAACCACTTAATGGTGACCTCATCTACAACTTCTATGAAGGAACAACTTAGATCTACCAACCTGTCGGCATTAATTACCTTAATCATGATTTAGATTTTCGAAGGAAAAAATGAGAGGGCAACACCTCTCCCTTCCTTGAATGTGCACCACTCGTGCTAATTAGCTGACACGTGCTGAGGTGGAGCAATGATCTTGCATCATACTCCACAGCTACAAAAATTTATGAGCTCATGCTGATGAGATTCCTAGCTCTGTTGAAATCCTCCTCGATCCCAAAGTTTCTTCTGGAGATGTTCTTCTGCTCCTCTGCTTTTCTTTTGTTCCTGCATCTTCATATTTCCTGCTACTCGTGCAGGTTCTTTTTTGTCCATATTCCCCTTGCTGACCGCTTCTTCCACTGACCTCAAAATCATCCTCCGTATCTCCTCTATAACTTCTTCAATATGCTTCATCGGTTGGTTTCTCTCATGCAGTATACTCAGCTGCAACCCTTCATGCTTCTCTATGGGTAGACCATCCTGATCTCCCATGATGATTTTATCTCCTGTGGTGTTGACTGGCCACTCTGCTATAGACTCCAATTCTACAATCTCATCACTGTTCGGCTACCTCCTCTGACAGACTAACTCCTGTCAGTTCTTTGGTTGATCCCATTCCATCTTCCTCCAGCTACAACTCGTGTTGGTATGTCTCCTTTGGCATGACTATCTTGTGGTAGCCACCTTCTGGTTTCAGACTTTCCAACCAATCCTCTAGTTCCTTTAACTCTATCTCCCACTAAGTGAGTAACTCAACTGGGTGATCCTCTTCTATTGGGAAAGACTTTAGTATCTTCTCCTTCTCCATGGCAGTCTCATCTTGTTGTCCTTCTATTTCATCTGCAACACCTGTGCTAGCCTCTCCTCAATTTCTTGGCAGGAATATCTTGACTCCTCCAATGACCAAAATTATCTTCTAATCTTTCTCCTCTGCGATGAAAGTTTCCAACTTTCCATCATCTTCATTCATGTGACTTACATCTCTGCATGAATATTCATATGTATGAGGCCCTTCTTCCTCCTCTCCATCTATCAACACCCACTATTGATGTGAACTCTCAATTAAGCTCATCTCTTCTCCCTTTCCCACTTGGTAATTTGAGATGTCTCCTCTTCCCTCCTAACATCTTACGAGATCACCTGATCCATTCTCATTGCCCACTTGGAAATCTACGAGACCTATGACAAATCTCTTTCCCTCTCCATTGGGGTTTTCAACATATCTCAACCACCTTTTTAACCCCTATTGCTTCCTTCTAGACAACAACTTCTGAACATGCCACTTAGTTGTCCTTTTCAAAGGCCACTCATTCCTCCAGCATACTTTTGCTTCCTTCTACATCTTAAATGCTAGCTTCTCCATCTCTGCTCATATTTCATTGATCTCCTTGTCCATATCTTCTTTGTTTTTTTGCGAGTAGACTTCCCCTCAACCGCGCTCCTGACTTCCAATGACCATCTTGCTTCAACTGCAGTCCACCTGGTTCTTTACCATCTATTGCACACCTTGCAACAGTTTCCACAGAGTATCGTACTCTATATCCCTTTCCTACAGAAATCAATTATGTGCTCTGATACCACTTGGTGCAGACCCCAGCCCCTCCTCGAGGA
>JASDQU010310123.1:100404-114933 GCA_032191745.1 Picea mariana | reverse complement strand
GTCTTTCAGCTTAGTAATTGACTTTACATTTGTTGTTGTTGAAGATGATATGCATGGGAGTCTCCAATGGGTGGTTGAGGAAAGTATGGCCCTTCTCTATCAAAACCTCTTCGGCAATTTATCTCTCTACTTTTTAGTTATATAGAAAATGGGATACCACAACTTGCATAACTCGTACTTGCCTGTTAACTCCTGTTGTATCATACAAATGCCAAAGAAATATTTTCATTTGGGTACTTGCTTAGTAAGTCTCTTTGTATCTTCCATATACCTTACGTCCTACATCCTGATAGAATTGTCTCTAATACATATTAGAAACTACCTTGTTTCTTGATAGAATTGTCTGTGATAATCTAATTATAAGCCATACAAGGCTTTCTTCAACCGATACACTTTGGTTGGCTTCTCTTGGACTTCAAATCCAGGTGGATGATCCACATAAACCTCTTCTTCTAAGACACCATTTAGGAAGGCTGACTTTACATCCATCCATAATCAATTTCTTTTTGTTGTGAGAATCCTTTGGCAACAAATCTTGCCTTTTGTTTTTCAATCTATCCCTTTTCATTGACTTTAGTTTTGTAAACCCACTTGACACCAATACTTTTCTTGTGTCTGGGCATATCAACAAGATCCCATGTCTTGTTCTTCTCAATGGAGTCAATCTCTTGGTTCATGGCTTGAACCCAATGTGGCTCTTGAGCTGCCTCTTTAAAAGATGTAGGTTGACATGACATTAATGCAAAAATATTGAGTTGATCAATGTCATCCAACTGCTGATGGATTTCTCTCAAACTTCGAGTTCTCTGATTTTGAAGTTCATAGGATGAATGTCTACTTGAAGTAGAGTTATTCTGAGAAATTTCAAGTTGTCCTTGTACCTGCAATCTTGGAAGAGTAGGCTGATGTGTTTGTTGTCCTGAATTTTCTGTGTCTTCAGGATGTGACAACAATGGATCTTGACTAACCATAGGCTAATTTTCAAACTCATTCCAGAACTGATTTTCAAAAAAAATTACATCTCTGCTAAGAATCAGTTTCTTTGAGATTGGATTGTAGATCCTGTAAGCTTTTGATGTTTCATTGTAGCTACTAAAGATGCATTTCTCACTTCTATCATCCAGTTTCTTCCTTAATTCGAAAGGTATGTGAGCATATGCTATGCATCCAAATGTCCTAAGATGAACAACATTTAGCTTTTTCCCACTCCATGCTTCTTGAGGGACCTTCATCTTGAGACTGGTGGTTGGAGATCTATTCAGGAGATAAGCTGAGCATGCTACTGCTTCAGCCCAAAATGTATTGGACAGACATTTCTCTTTGAGTAGGCTTCTTTCCATGTTCATTATTGTCTGATTTTTCCTTTCAGCCACTCCATTTTGTTGTGGAGTATACCTGGCTATAGTTTGCATGATGGTGCCTTGTGATTTGTAGAAATTTGCAAATTCTTTGGACCTGTATTCTCCTCCTCCATCTGACCTTAGTGATTTTATATATTTGCCACTCTGTTTTTTAGCTTATGCTTTGAATTCTTTGAACTTTGCAAAAGTTTCAGATTTGTGTCTGAGAAAATAGATCAAAATTTTTCTGCTAAGGTCATCAATAAACGTTAGAAAATAAATGCTACCACCTATTGACTCTATTTGCATTGGTCCACATAGGTCAGTGTGAACTAGCTCTAAGTGTTGTTTGGCTTGAGTGGAGGATTGTGGAAAACTAGTTCTCTTATGTTTTCCAAGAATGCAAAACTCACATGGGAGATTTTTCTCTTTGAAGATAGGGAGACCTTTGACCATGGAGTGCTTATGTAGAAGACTTAGACTCTGAAAGGGTAGATGTCCAAATATTGTATGCCAAACCATAGTTTCATTGGGGGTGGATGCACTTTGTGCATATGATTGGATCAGATTTGCAGTTCTTAGGGTCAAGGGAAACATTCTATTCCTGGTCATGTGGATTTCAGAAATCAACTTTCTGAGGGTTTTATCATATATCCTACATGATTCTCCTTCAAAAAGTACCTTATCGCCATGTTCAATTAGTTGTCCTACACTTAACAGATTATGAGTCAGATCTGGCACATGATAGACATTGTGTATGTCTTTCTTTACTTTTTGTTTAGTAAGAATAGGTACAGTTCATTTTCCTTGAAGTTTAATGAAGGAATCATTTCCAAGTGTAATTTCAGATGAAATTGAAGAATCAATGCATGAGATTAAATTTTTGTTACCTATCATGTGATTGTTGCAACCACTGTACAACAACCAGAGATCTTTATGTTGTTCTTCAGTCTTGTGGCATGAGAGGAACATACCATCTGAGGTATATCCTTCATGATTTGAGACATGTGCTCTTCCTAAGAGTTGATCTCCTTGCTTCTTCCTGCATTCAGATTCATAGTTCCCACACTTTTTGCAGTAATAGCATTGTATGCTTGATTTGTCATTTGATCTTCTCCTTCTGCCTCTTTGAGGCTGCAAATTTCAACTTTGGTTTTGTTGTCTGTGATTTTGGAAATTTTGATTATGGTTCTGTTGTATGTGACCTTCACTTGAGTGATGGTTACTTGGAATTCTCCCTCTTCCTTGGTGACCTATGCCTCTGGCTCTGCCTCTCCCTCTGTTGAAGGAGAATTGAGTCTTGAAAGCATTGGCTATTGACTCATCTTCAAGATGTAGTCTGGTCTCATGTGTTAATAGAGAGCCCATTAATTCATCTGTTGAAAAATTTGACAGATCCTTGGATTCAAGGATGGTTGTAACAACAATTTCAAATTTCTTTGGTAGGATTCTGAGGACTTTCTCAACAATTCTTTGATCAGGGATAGCTTCACCAATCAATCTAATCTGGTTTACAATTCCCATGAATTTGGTCATAAACTAATCAACGTTTTCAGACTCTATCATTTTTAAAGTCTCGAAATGCATCCTCAAGGTCAGCAGTTTGACTGTTTTGACCCTGTCATTTCCTTGGTAGGTTGATTTAAGGAAGTCCCGGACTTGTTTTGAAGTAACAACGCCTATGATTTTTGAGAAAATAGAGTCATCCACTGAGTTTTGAATCCAGAATTTTGCCTTATTTTCTCTATTCCTTTGTGTTGCCAGAGCATTTCTTTGTTGGTTTGTCATGGTAGCAAGGTCTGCTGGATCTGGTTCCACATATCCAAGATCCACTGGATCCCAACACTCTTGTTCTTGCAAGAACGATCTCATTCTAAGAGACCAAAACTCATAGTTCTTTCCAAGAATAATCGGTCTTGAGTTGGTCCTAAATTACTAGAGGTGTCCATCTTAAAAAAAAAATAACAAAAAAAAAAATGTTAAAGTTTTGTGTGCTTACCTGCTTCTTGTGAAAAAAACCAGGTCTACAAAATCCTCTGTGTGACTTTGAGCCGAAAAACACGGGGATGATCACTTCTTTGGCAACTATAGCCCCTCTAATGGAAGAATTGGGCTTTCTGAGTTTACTCAAGAGCCAAAAAAAAAATTGAAGTTTAGCTTCTCATGTGACCGTGGGCTAACAAACCAGACACTCTGGGTCTTCCAACGATGGGCGTTTCAACATTGAAGGTCTCAATTCCTCCGAATAGCCGAATGGACGAATAACGATCTTATTCCAAAGATCGATGGTCCTTGATGAGTTGATATCAACAATCCTCAATTACTTTGGGGCTTCGGGTGATATTCCTTTCTAGCATGTTGCAAGGATCAACGATCCTCGTTGATTTGAGATCAACGGTCCACACAAACTTCGGGACTTCAAGCTTTGGGGAATTTTCACCTCTTTTAATCGCAAAAATCGTGAAGTGTCGAAGTGGCAAATTGTTTGGAGAGAGAGATCAATCTGATGGTCCTTAGGCCTTTGCAAATGAACGACCAATATATTCTTTAGAACTCCAACATTTAGGAGTTTCCTTTTTCTAATACGCGCAATCCTCCAGAGTGTCGAATCTTCGAAGTGTGAGATCTGCCTCCACATGGCCTTTTGATTTTGATGGTCGAGATTTATTTCGGAACTTTGGCCTTCAGGTGTTCCTAGTTGCACAACATCACAAACCTCTAAAGTGTTAACTTTTTGAAGTGACAGATCTGTCGATGCATGTCCACAACCTTCAAGGGCTTAGATTTACTTCGGGACTTTGGGAAGATCTCTCTCCGCAATACCTTCCGGAGTGCTAAGTCTCCAAAGTGAGGGAACTGGTGCCGTGTGTCCTTCTTGATGGATGGTCAAGATGAACTTTGAGCTTCGATCCTTTGGGAGTTCTGGCTTCTCATATCCATCCTTCTTCCGACGTGATTATTGCCAAAGTGCAGAATCTTCTGCCACGTGTCCACTTCGATCAAAGGTCTGGATCTACTTCGGCTCTTCGAAACTTCGGGAATCCTTCACTCCTCAACTTTTGTTGGCTTCCTCCCGGAGTACGAGATCACCTGACACGTGTCACTTTCTCGAAGATCAACGACCATGAGTGATTGCAGAGACTCAAATTGCTCACTCTTTAATTTCCTTGTCGATCTCCATAAAGCGAAGATGCTCGTCTGTAGTGGGATCAATATCTGTCGTTGATCTGTTGATTTGACAAATTCAACAATCTTGAGCAACTGCGGGCTCACAAATTGCTCATGCTTAAATTTCCTCTCCTGTAACACACCCACGATGGGGCTAAAATATATATAAAAAAATTTCGTCCTCCTTTCAAGAATAAATCCTCTCTCTCTATGGGTTCTAATTTAGACAGTCAAGGAACCAACTCAGCCTTATCATCAAGGATCTCTAATTCTAGATCCAAAACACTCTCTGAGACCTTGATGGTCTTGTTTTGTAATTAAACACATAACCATTTGACTACCTGGTGCAGGGCTAAGGGTACTCGCGACCTCTGTCTGCATGCTTTTGAAATGTAGAATTTCAGGTGCTAGCTCCTTTTCCGTTAACCCCCTCCTTCATATGACCCTGGGCTATGACCTCTTGGAAAATATGTGATTACAGGCACGTCCAAGGGTGGTTTCAAACCAACCCGCTTTTTGCCCCACAATTCACTACAAATCACCACCTATGCCTTTGGCAATACAGTGGTTTCAATTGCGGCCCTCTCAAGGAGAATTAAGACCCGAGCATGTTCTGGCCCCGCAATTATTCTCGAACATCGATCTCTTGGTTTCAATGATGATCTGTGATCAACGAATGCTATCTATTCTCATTTCTTTTCTTTCATGCACCTTCTCAGACCTCCTAATCTGTCGGCACGTAGCTACCTTCCCAATCAACGGTTACGAATGGTTTCGTCTCTTCAGCCTTCGAGAGTTTCAACTCTCAAATTCTCGCTACCTCCTTAGTAGCTATATTCTAGAGCCAAAGATCTGCTGACACGTATTCTTTCTAGTCAACAGTTGTGCTCCCGCTTTGGGACTTTGGCCTCCCCAACCAGATCAACGGTCCTATGACACCCTTCTCAATCAATGATCGAGATCTTCTCCGGGTCTTCGGAAATTTCCTTCTCCGCTTTCCTCCGGAGTTCTAGATATGGCGCCACGTGTCCTCCGTCACATCGATGACTCTCGTCACTTCGGCTTTCTAGACTTCGGAAATATCAAATATCAACTCTCACCTTCCTCCAATGACTTTTATCTGGATTTAATAATCTATTGATGCCTGTATCCCCTTGGATCAACGACTATGATCCCTTTATGTCTCCGGACTTTGGAATTCTCAAGTCTCAACTTTCACTCCCTTCGAAGTATGCGGATTTCTGTCACATGTACCCTTCAATCAGACAGTTGAAACTTAGTTCGGGTCTTTACCCAAAATCCACAAATTCATGCCACCTGTTCTCCGGATCTGACGGTTCATATCTACTTCGGACGATCTGACGATCGATGTTTACTTCAGGTCTTTACTTGGAATCTATAGATTCACGCCACCTATTATTCGGATCTGACGGTTCAGATTTACTTTGGATGATCCGACAGTCGACATTTACTTTGGTTCTTTGCCTGGAATCCATATATTCAGACCACCTATCCTCTGGATCTAACAGTCCAGATCTACTTTAGCCCTTCAACGCTTCAGCTCTTTGGCACTTCGACACTTCGACGTTTCAAGCTTAGGGAGTTTCAACTCTCAATCTAAAACTCTCATAGCGATTTCTTGGAATTCTATGATCTATCATCACGTATCCCTCTGGATATGATGGTTTAGATCTCCTTTGGCTCTCTGGGACTTGGGAACCTCAAATCTCAAACTTTACCTTCTCGCGAGGTATGTGGATTCCTGCCGCGTGTTCACTTGGATTGGACGATTGAGGCTTACTTCGGGTATTTACCCAAAATCTACAGATTTATGCCACCTTTCCTCTTGATATGATGGTTATGAATTACTTCGGGACTTTACCCAGAATCCACAAATCTACGCCACGTCTCTTTTGGATCAAACAGTCCAGATTCTCCTCAGACAATCCGATGCTTGAGATTTACTTCAGGCAATTTGACGACTGAGATCTACTTCAAAGGATCGGATGATTGAGATTTACTTCGGCTATTTCACCTCCTCCTAGTCCATGAACTTCCAGAGTTATGGATCTTACACCACTTGTCCTCCTTGACGATGGACGGTCCCAAACTACCTCGGGACTTCATAACTTCTCCTGTGTGTGCAAAGTGGTAAGGTTTGTGCACCTTTCTTAGATCATACGGTTGTCGATCCTCAACGTTGTGATCCAACGGCCACTGTCGCTCCTCCTCCTGAGCTTCTTACTTACTCTGACTTAGAATATTTTCTAAGTGCTCGAAGGATTTGACCTTTTCTCCTCCTACGGGCCCGTCTCCTGGATTCTGTCTATACTTCTGAAAGCCCTATCTCTTCTGAGCTTGATATCCTTGAAGATTTTGCCATCCCATGTGCTTCTTTCTTTTCAGGTATCGCATCAAACTCAGATCGAAGGCAAACGACGATCGAAGGTTCACAGAAATTGAGGGGCCCCAACATGCGTACTCTTTACCAGAGAGTTCGACCTCCACAATATGGAAAGTGCTCGCTCGATTTTGGTCTAACCGGGATCGTTGATCTTCTAGCCCGTTGAGATCAACGACAAGGGTGAATTATAGGCCGTGAACTAGCACGTCTGCTATTTTCACCTTCATGCTCTGTAGTGATTCCCCACCCTCGATCTTCGTCCATAGATCAACGATTCATAGCAATTGTGGGGTTCAACTTGACTATCATGCAATTTGACATCTCGGAGCCTCAAGCTCCAAGGTTCCTAGACCCAAGTCACGCAGATATTCATATAAATCTTGGGCTATGATCCCCTCTCTTAGTCGGATTTTTGGTTAAGGAAATAGGTGCAAGTTCAGAGTCTCCTAGACTACTTATCTGAAGGGAACACCTTCCCAAATCGTAGAGCTTTAAGCTATGAATCAAGGGAAAGTAACTTGTGAGGTTACCAAAATGGTAGATATTCCCAGAGGCTTGCTCTGACTCCGGAAGGATGATGTAAATTTCTGGGTAAAGCGCCTTCGAGTGATTAAATTGGGGCGTATGGAAAATCAAGCAAAAATATAGGTTCTCAATGGAAAGAATGCATACACATAACTTAATCATTTAATACAGAGAAAGAACCATTTATAGACATGTAAATACTTGCATGCATCCATTATTCACAATTCAAAGCATAAGGAAAGAAAACACTCATTAGAACCATAGAGCGTAATGTGACTATTGAAAGGGTTGCTTGTTTCCACCCAACCATAGGCTCAGTTGCTCCCATTGGATTTATCACTGGCCACTCCCAAGCTTAAGCCATGATGCTTTGATATTCAATCTCTTACTTCCAGCTCAACGGAAGTTAGGGACGAAGGTTACTCTCCTTCTCCCAATATAGAAATAGATAAGGATGAAGTTTACTCTCCTTCTCCTGGCTCAATCTCTATTTTTTGTGATCAGAAATCACTGTTCCTCTTTCAGTCCTTCCTTGGACCCGAGATTTTCCGCTCTCATCTCTGCATTTTTTCACAGGTCTTATTCTGCCCACCACACTTCCTTTCTTGCCTTCCTCAACAAGATTGTGTGCGGCTCAAATTCCCAGTTCGTGGTCAGGTCTAGAAGCCTTACGGATGGGCGGTCGGCCCCATCCCCTCATTAAATCTTGAGGAGGTCTTCCCACCTACTAGCATGACTGTAATTCATTCCTGGATCAGAGGGTTGTTCTGATCTGAGCAATTAATTCCAGCATGGTACTGGTTCGGTGGAGGTTAATGCAACCATTCTGGGTCCCCTCCACCACCTTTCATAGCATTTGTGGTTTTCTCTTAGCACATCCCCTCTTTCAGCAATCATGCAACACGTAACCATTTTCTATTAAAATAACGGAATTTACATTCATCAACCTTTTGTACAAAAGTCCATCAAATCAAACATTCACACTTTTAGGTTTTCCATAGTTTCTTGGCTAATATAGTTATATTTACAGACTGGGGGAAATAGGGTGTTACAATTCCCTCCCACTTAAAGGAACATCGTCCTCGATGTTCTATCTGTTAAGATGAAATGTATGTATAGGAGTAAACAAAATTGGATATGCCTGTCTCATGGCATGCTCCATTTCCCACATAGCCTCATCTGGGCCAAAGTGTTTCCACTGCACCTTGACCTGTGCAATGGTTCAGTTCCTGAGTGAGGTTTCTTTCCTGTCTAATATGCATTGGGGTTTTGGTAGGAATTCTCCCTCCGGCTCCACCTGGATCATAGACTAGTCAATTATATGATTAACATCATGTACATATTTGTTCAATAATGAAACATGAAAAACATTATGTGTATTTACAGTTGGAGGAAGTGCTAGACTATAGGCTACATGTCCCACTCTATCTAAGACTTCAAAGGGTCCACAATACCAAGGTGCTAATTTGGCACAGGCTCCCATTCTCAGGGAAATCTTCTTGGGTTTAAATCTGAGATACACATGGTCTTTGGTCTTGAACTCTCAGGGAGTTCTTTTCCTGTTGACATAATTTTTTTGTCTATCCTAAGAAATCTTCAAATTTTGCATTATCTGAATTACTTGTTGTTCCATTTCTTTCAGCATGTCGGGTCCAAATGTAATTTTGTCCACTGGATTATTCCAACTGATTGGAATCTTTCACTTTCTACCGTCGAGGGCTTCAAAAGGGCTTATCTTCAAGGATTCCTGATAACCGTTGTTGTAGACAAAATTTACCAATGGTAGGTAGTCTTCTCAGTTCTTAGGTTGATGCATTACATGCATCCTTAGAATGTCTTCTACTATTTGGTTCACTCTTTCTTTTTGTCCATCAGTTTGAGGGTCATAAGTTGTGCTGAACAACAATTTTGTCTCAAAACAATCCATTAGGGATTTCCAAAATCTTGAAGTGAATTTGGTATCTTGATCAGATACAATTTCCTTGGGCATGCCATGTAGTCTAAATATCTCCTTCATGAAGATGTTGGCAATATCTATGGCCTTGTAGATTGACTTGATAGGGATGAAATGGGCAGACTTACTCAGTTTTTCCACCATAACCATGATGCCATCAGTTTTCTTGGTCGAATTTGGTAATCCGGTGATGAAATCCATGGATATGGTTTCCCATTTCCATTCTGGGATTGGTAGGGGTTGTAACAATCCTACTGGATGTCGGTGTTCTGCCTTAACTTGTTGTCATTCTAGGCACTTAGCTAGATAGTTAGCTATGTATTTCTTCAATCCAGGACAATAGAATTGTTTCCTAGTGGCCATGATCATCTTCTAATATCCTGGGTGACCAATATATGGTCTCTTATGTAGTTCATCCATTATGAACTTCTTCAAGTCGTCACAGTTTGGAATATAAAATCCATTTCTGTAAGTCAACATCCCTTCCTCGAGCATCTAGTAGCCTTCATACTTTATCCCTGTAGGCTCTTGCCTTAGGTATGAAGTCACAATATTGAAGAATACATCTGTCTCTTGTGCATTTCTGACTCTTTCCCTGACATCCATTTCACAAGTGCTTACTATTGCTAGATGAATCACTTTTATACTTATCCTAAGGGCATCAACCACCCTATTTTCTTTTCCTTTTATGTGTTTGATTTTGTAATAGAATTCACTTAGGAGAACCGTCCAGCTAGCTTGCCTGGCATTGAGTTTCGGTTGATCAAACAGGTGTCTCAACCCACAATGGTTTGTCATAAGAACAAATCTCCTTCCCAAGAGGTAGTGCCTCCACATTTTCAAATCATGTACTATGGCATCCAACTCTAGGTCATGGGTCACATAATTGATCTCATGCTCATTTAATTTCTAGGACGTGTAGAAAATTACACGTCCCTCTTGAATAATGACTCCTTCGAGTCCTTCCTTGTAGGCATCTGTACACACGAGGAAATCATTATCCGGGTCTGCAATATAGAACATTGGTGCATGGGTCAGGAGGTATTTCAGTTCCTGAAATATTTCTTCACATTTTGATGTCCAAATGAATTTGATCCCGTTTTTCTGAATGGTAGTGATTCGACAACCAATCTTGGAAAACCCTTTTATGAACCTTCTATAGTATCCTGCTAAGCCCATGAAGGATCTGATATCTGATACATCCTTTTGGGTAGGCCATTCCATAATAGATCTGATATTATCGTGGTCCACTGCCACCCCTTCCTTAGAAATGACATGGCCTAGGTAATGGACTTGCTTCTGAAAGAAGTTGCACTTGCTAAACTTAGCGTAGAGCTCATGTTGTCTTAGTACTTGAAGTACGAGTCTAATATTTTCTTTGTGCTCCTCCCTATTCTTGGAGTAGATTAGGATATCATCAATGAAAACCAATACAAATTTGTCCAGAGATTTTGTTGAGTACATTATTCATCAAGCACATAAAAGTGGCGGGGGCATTGGTTAACCCAAATGACACCACCACGAATTCATAATGACCATAACTCGTCCTTAAGGTTGTTTTGTGGATGTCTTCATCCTTAATCCAAACTTGATGGTAGCCAAATCTTAAGTCTATCTTTGAGAAGATGGAAGCACCTCCCAGTTGGTCAAACATGTCATCGATTCTTGGTAAGGGGTACTTGTTCTTTATGGTTGTCTTATTGAGTTGTCTGTAATCTATGCACAGTGAGAGTGTGCCATATTTATTTTTCACAAACAAAACGGGTGCTCCCCAAGGAGATACACTAGTTCGGATGTAGCCTTTGTCCATCATCTCCTTTAGTTGTAGCTTGAGCTCAACCAGCTCTAGCGTGCTCATTCTATATGGCGTTCTAGATGTTTGTACCACTCCTGGTGTAAGTTCTATTAAGAAGTGGATATCCCTTCTTGGAGGTAGACCTGGTACCTCTTCTGGGAACACATCCTTGTATTCTCTTAATATGGGGTGGTCGTCTAGGTTTGGTTTCTCATTCTCAACATATTCCAGTACCTGTATGGCATATAAGGAACACCTCTTTTTGCAATACTTTTTCATTTGAAGGGTTGATATTTGTCTCACTGAGATAGACTTCAGAATCCTTTAGAGGGTCGTTTTTCTCCCTTCTTCATTTACACATTCTAAAGTTTTATGATAACAGTCCAACTTACTTTTATAAGCAACCAACCAATCCATACCAATCAAAATGTCATAAGATCCTAGGGGAAGTATGTTAAGGGTTGCTCGGGTGGGCAATCCACCCATGATGAATTGACAGGCTAGTATGACCTATGCCACCTTTCTTTTGGTACCAGTGTCTAATCGCACCAACCATGGTTTAACATGTTGAATTGGTTGCAGTTTACACTTATCAACAGTATGAGGGGACACATAGCTCAAATTAAAACCCGGGTAAATTAAAATCGAAACTAGATGGTTGGCGATCATACCTTCCAGCTCCACTACTGAAGCTTGGTGGTCAGCTTGATTATTGTCCAAAGATGCATAGATTTGTGGCATGCTCCTAGCCACATCATTGACGGTGGTAGATTACTGGATATTGTATACTCTCTTATTGTTATGTTGTCTATGTGGGAAGTCCCTCAATCTATGATATTCTCCACAACCCCAACATTTTAAGGGTTCCTTCTTTAGGTTATCGATCTTTTCTAGGACTGTCTTAAAAGGTTTCTTTCCACTTTGAGAGGGGAACTTTTGTTGATATACACTTCTAGTAGGAAGGGTCCTTCTAGAATCTTTTCCATAGTTCTTAAATCTTGAGGATTTAAGCTCCTTCTTCTGGCATCCTGAATTACTCCTCTTCTTCCAGTCCTCATGAGGTCTTGTCTTACTCCCAAACTATTCATAACAATACCTTGCCTTCCAGATAGTTTCTTCTAAGGTCTTTGGTTTGTTGAACTCAATCCTGTCCCGGTAGGTCTGAGGTAACCCACTAATGAACCATTGAATTTTTACTTCTTCATATTTTATGTAGGGTACATACCTCAGTAGTTCAAGGAATTTGTTGACAAATTCATCTATGGTGAGCTGCCCCAGCTTGAGTTCATAGAATTCCTTAGTCTTCCCATCCATGTATTTCTGTGACAGATACTACTTCCTAAAGTATTTCTCAAACTGTTTCCATGACAATTCCTTTTCATGGACTCCTTTCACATTCCTAAGGTCTTCCCACCAAATGGAATCCTTTCCATTCAGGTTAAAGATGGTTATTTGAGCCTTCAATTTTTCAGAGTAGTCATGGAATCTGAAGTATTTCTTTAAACCAAGCAGCCAAAATTCAGCCTCTTCTCCCTTCCTAATATCTCCATCGAAAGAGGGTGGTTTGGCTTTCTTGAATTCTTCAGGATCATGATTTTTGGAATGCTTCAACTTCTTTCCTTTCCTCTGAGAATGTGAGCTTGCTATGCTACTAGAAGATCGTTCATATTTTCCAGCTTCCTTTCCAGAGGACTCTACCGATGAGTGTCCCCTGCCTCCAGGTTGGGCCTTCTTCGAGGTTCTTCTCCTAGTGTGGTCACTTATGAAGTCATGTTTTTGGATCTTAGGTGGACTTTGACTTCTCTTCTTATGTCGTCGGTCCACATGACTGGTTGCGGGTTTGATCCGGATTATTTTCGCCATGAAGTGAGAGCAGAGATATAATAAAGAAATGCAAAGTGATATCGTAGATATTAAATAATATAACATAAATGTATCAGAGATGCAACCATAAACATAGATATACAGTAATACACGATTTCTATTAATAAGGAAATGTCTAGAGACTGTAAAAATACAGAGTGAAAGACTCGCTAGAATGGTGGCAGCTTATCTCTGAGAATAGATGTGACGGCTACTCGCATTCGCAAGAAGATGATTACAATGAGGCTCTGAAGGCATTTTTTACAATAAATAGGAATTCCAAAAGTCCTAGACATCCAAAAACCTAACCCTAGGAGATGAAGCATCAAAAGTCATGTGGGCCCCATTTGGGTAAGTTAGTGCATCAACTTCCTGGGGTCGTAACTTTTGCATATGATCTTCGCTTTAGGTGCATGATAGCCTGCTGGAAAGGTATCATCGAGGAGATTCATTTTGGGGCCTAAATCATGCCTTTGACTATTATTGAGTTGGGTCGATCCTGAAAAACCCTCATTTAGGCCCTCAAAATGGCCCCGAAAGTTAAAACCTGCTAAAAATAGTAAATTGCCAATATTGCCAAAAAACTGTTTTGAGCCAGTTGGAAAAGGTGGGTGGCCATCAATATCCATATGGATAAATCCTCCCTCCTTAGGAAGCAATGGTCTCCATTGCGTTGAGTTCCTGGGGGAGAGGGAAAAGCATTTGTTGAATCAGCATCTTGGTGAGCTGCTTGCCTTGCTGGAGACGTCGCGCTACTTAGTTTGTGGAAATTTTTCATGAACCTGTTGAGGTTGAGGCTCTTCAACAAGTCACGATACATGAGAGGAAGGTGTGCAGAAGGAATCTTTGCATTTTTTTGCAACCTTGTCAACCTGCTTCTGTGGGATAGAAGGTGCTTGGGGTGAGGCTGTAGTCGTTGCAGTGTCCTTCTGTTCTCCTTTTGAACAGATTGTGAAGAAGCTAAATTTTGCAGTATGAGATACTACTTTGCGACACTTTTTTAGGTGGAATAGTAGTGGGAACTACCTCTAGTATTCTATAGAGATGACCCCCCAAAGTGACAATGACACTATGAGGTCGAGACTCATAAATAGCATGGTGCTTCCACATATATGGCTGGAACAACAGAACATCACAGACATCCAGTGGTTGACACGAAGATCTCGTCCTTGGCAAAGCCACCCGATGTTGTATGTCTGTGGGTGTGGTGTTGTCGACAATCCCAACTATTTGACAACCTCTGCTGAGATGAGGTTCTTCTGGCTTCTGCTATCAACAATAAAATGCAGCGGGGTCCCCTTCACCCACATCTGTGAATGAAACATGTGCTCCCCTCTTCAAGATCTATTGGTTCTTCTAGTTGAATTGTTGTGGTCGCGACAATAGCAATGGGGTTTGCATCAATGATCTGTCATTTATCAGCATTTTCAGAATCAGATTCTGAATCAGGGTTCGGCTCTTTGTCTTTGATCTCGACCAC
>JASDQU010310123.1:78842-93634 GCA_032191745.1 Picea mariana | reverse complement strand
CTCCTTATAGGAAAAAATCCTCTCTCTCTATGGGTTCTAATTTAGACAGTTGGGGAACCAACTCGGCCTTCTGGTCAAGGATCTCTAATTCTGGAGCCAAACGACTCTTTGAGATCTTGATGGTCTCATTCTGTAATTAAACATAGAACCTTTTGACTACCTGGTGCAGGGCTAAGGATACCCACGACCTCTATGTATGCACTTCTGAAATGTAGAATTTTAGGTGCTAGCTCCTTTTCCGTTAACCCCCTCCTTCATTTGACCCTGGGCTATGATCTCTTGGAAAATATGTGATTTTGGGTGCATCCAAGGGTGGTTTTAAACCAACCCACTTTTCTCCCCACAATTTACTACAAAGAGCCATGTATGCCTTTGGAAATACCATGGTTTCAAATGTGGCTCGCTCAAGGAGAATTAAGACCCGAGGATGTTCTGGCCCCATAATTCTTCCCGAACGTCGATCTCTTTCTTTTGGGGATGATCCGTGATCAACGATTGCTATCTATCCTCCTTTTTTGTCTTTCACGTGCCTTCGTAGACCTCCCAATCCATCGGCACATAGCTCCCTTCCCAATCGATGGTTATGATTGGTTCTAACTCTCCGGCTTTTGGGAGTTTCAACTCTCAAATTCTCACTACCTCCTCAGTAGCTATCTTCCGGAGAGGAATATCTGTTGACACGTATTCTCCATAATCAATGGTTGTGCTCCCACTTTGGAAATTTGGCCTCCCCAACCAGATCAACAGTCCTATGACACCCTTCTTGATCAGCGATCGAGATCTTCTCCAGTTCTTTGGACTTTTCCTCCTCTGCTTTCCTCCGGAGTTCTAGATCTAGCGCCACATGTCCTCCTTCACATCGACGACTCTTGTCGCTTTAGATTTTCAGACTTCGAAAATTTCAAATATCAACTCTCACATTCCTCCAATGACTTTTATCCGGAGTTAATAATCTACTAACGTGTCTCCCCTTGGATCAACGGCTATGATCACTTCACATCTCTGGACTTCAGGATTCTCAAGTCTCAACTTTTACTACCTTCGATGTATGCAGATTTCTGCCATGTGTCGTCTTCAATCAGATGGTTGAAACTTACTTCGGGTCTTTACCCAAAATCCACATATTCATGCCACTTGTTCTCCAGATCTGACGGTTCATATCTACTTCAGATGATCTGACGATTGATGTTTACTTCGGGTCTTTACTTGGAATCCACATATTCATGCCACTTGTTCTTCGGATCTGACGGTTTAGATCTACTTTGAACGATCTGACGATCGATGTTTACTTCAGATCTTTTCCCAAAATCCACAGATTCACGCCACCTTTCCTCTGGATCTGATTGTTTAGATCTACTTCATCCCTTTGGTGCTTCGGTACTTTGTCTCTTCGGTGCTTCGACTCTTCAGTGCTTCGACTCTTTGGCTCTTCGGCACTTCGATGCTTCGACGCTTCAACGTTTCAGGCTTCGGAAGTTTCAACTCTCAATCTGAAACTCTTGAAGTGATTTCTCTGAAGTCTACGATCTGTCATCATGTGTCCCTCTAGATATGACGGTTCAAATATCCTTCCACTCTCCAGGACTCAGGAACCTCAAATATCAAACTTTATCTTCTCTCGAAGTATGCAGATTCCTGTCGCGTGTCCACTTGAATCGGACGGTTGAGGCTTACTTCGGGTCTTTACCCAAAATCTACAGATTTATGCCACCTGTCCTCTTGATCTGATGGCTATGAATTACTTCGGGACTTTACCCAGAATCCATAGATCTACGCCACGTCTCTTCTGGATCAGATGATCCAGATTCTCCTCGGACGATACGATGTTTAAGATTTACTTCGGGTAATCTAAAAACTAAGATCTGCTTCGAATGATTGGATGATTGAGATTTTCTTTGGCTATTTCACCTCCTCTTGGTCCATGAACTTTCCGAGTTATGGATCTTACGCCACCTGTCCTCCTTGACGATGGACGGTCCCAAAATACTTCGACACTTCAGAACTTTGGTAAGTTCTCTTCTCCTGTGTGTGTAAAGTGCTAAGGTTAGTGCACCTTGCTTAAATCAGAGGGTTGTCGATACTCGGAGTTGTGATCCTCGACGTTCTATTTATCTGTATGCATGATTAGTTGTGAACTTTTAAAAAATATGCATTAGGAACATCGCTTGTTTTTTTTTTTTTTTTAAGATTGTATAAAAGTCTGTCAAAATCAGAGAGTACAAAGAACTTCCATGGTTTCAAGCTATAAAAACTAAGCTTCCCTTAAGGGGAAACCATCTCATCCAGCCGAACCACTTCATAACTTAAGTCTTAGACTTCTGCTAACACAAATAGAGTTCAAAATTATGGCCCCTAATGGCGGCCGTTACAACTGTGCAAAGTGTAAACATAACCATAATAACCATAGACAACTGCCTGAGAGGTGGCCAAAAAGGTGGCCATGCATAAAACAAAGCAAGAGAAAAACCACCAATATGGGTTTTAGTGTGGCCACACGTCTAGGAAGAAGGCGTTGAATGTCGAGTCCTCGGGAGGAGTCAACTCCTCCTCGACTGGTGTCTCGTCCAGTTGCATGGCATCCTCCAGCTGTGGTGGCACGTTCTCCTCTTGTTGGACGTCCTCCAGCCGAGATGGAATCCCTTGATCCTCGTGGTCTGGCTCAACATGGACTAAATTTTCCAGTGAGGGAGGTGGTGCCAACAATGTGTGTCAAATTTGGTTCTGCTTGGGCTGCCTCTGCTGGGAGGTGAAGAGCACCCTGCATTATGGAGAGCAAATGTAGGAGTTGAGAGGATTTTTCGTCCTGGGTCTCCAAGTGGAACCGTAGGTCATCCACGTCCCGACGCAAGTCGAATACCAGGCTCTGCAACAGTGTGAGGCATGTTTCCATTCACAATCTGGATCAGCGTTGGAACCAACTCGAGAGTGGGGTTGCTAACGTGAATTTTGGCTGGCTTCTGGACCATCCATCTGATATCGAGTGTTGAGAGGTTTGGACTGAAGCGACTGGGAGGCCAGAGAGTTAGAAGGAGCCAATGGGCCTAGGTGTGAAGCAGAGGCTAAATTTCCGGAAGGTCCTGGGTTGTAATCCAGTGAGGCTACTGAGCAGTCCATCCCCTCCATTCTGTTGGCAAGGGATGTGGAGAGGGGTGAGATATTTTCTGGAGTGTGGGTCAACTATGCTAGGGAGGAGGACGAGGTGGCTGATGAGAAGGAGGATAAATGGGAGGGAGCAAGCAGGGGATGAAGGACCAAGCGGGGTTGGCTTGGCTGCCAGGTCGACCCTCATTTAGACTTCCCCCGAAGCCTGGGCATCTCCGAAACACCGGGAGAGAAAAAATGAGCCAGGAACAGACTGAGAGAGAATGACAACAGAGCATGTGAAGGCTGGGCAGGAGGCCGAGCTCTGAGGAAAACAACTAGGAAGGAATGAGCCATCCAGAGCTGCTGATGCAATTCAAATAGGCTGAGGAGCTAGTGCAATTCCATAAATAACCGCACGCACAAAATAAAGGCCGAATGAAGGTGCTGGTCCATCTGATGGACAACAAGGTAGAGCAAGGTGCACTGAGAGTAATGGCTCCCTACCTCAATCGAGATGAACTTAAAGGCATGAGGTAGGTGGGAGGGAGTGGCACACGGTCGTCACGTGGCTGATGCCACAGAGGCTCTCTCCTGGCTGCTCCTCTCGACATGTGTGCTCCACTAGCACCCCATCTGGGGGGGAACATCGCTTGTTATTATCGTCTACATGTGGGATATCTGTGTGCTAGCTATGCCTAAATATCCAACATACATACAATATTATGGTTCAATAAACACATTAGTTACTAATGTCTAGGTTATTAATGAATTAATTAATAAGTTGTCAATTTGAAGTTATATTATTTGAATATAAATATCATCAGTAAGATAAGCATTCAATAAATTTTGTCATTATGTGTGAAGTAATATTATATTAATATAAATATCATCAATAAGATAAGAATTCAATAAGTTTGGTCATCAATATAAGCAATTTTTAAATTGTCTTCAATATTAAGTTATATTAAGATGAGGTGGAGAAAATGAAGCAAATGTAATATTGGGAGGCTTTGTTGGAGTTAGAAATCTAGATTGAAAGCAATCATGACAATAATTTCAAATGTAAGTGCATCATATCCTATTGTAAACATAGTAATGTGAGTTTTAATGGGATATATATTTTGAAGAGGATGCAATTGAGTGAGTCTTAATTGTCACAAAATTGATGAAAATTTACCTTCTTTGTATTGAATTAGTTTGAAATTTTAAAACTTTAATACTTACATCATTTCTTATTTATCTAAAATTCCAAACAATACTAAAAAAATTTCTTATATAAAAATAAATGGTGTTTATTATAACCTTTCTTCATTAACTTTATATTTATGTACCCATTTTAATAATTCTACTATGTTTCATTTACCTAGAACTATTTATAAATAGGATAACAAATATGGTCACACGAAGATGTTAATACATTCCTATACCATTCTTGTAGATGTCACAAAGTCATATATAGGTGTGTGTCCTTTATAGATGGACATATGGAAAGGACTTATTAAGTGTCATATATATTACACTATAAAAAATTGTCATAATAGATCATACCATAGTTTCTAAAATCAATTATATGTAATGTTTTGTTTTAAAATTAAGATTTAATCTACTATTTGGATAAGAAAACAACATAAAATGCTTAAGAAAATAACATACCAACCATGAACAAAATTAACATACCAATCATGAACAGAATTAACATAATTAATTTTGTTCTATTTTTGTCATATTTAATTCAAATTTAATTCTGTTGATTCTGTCATTTTTCATAAAATGACAACAAATCATTATTATGTATTACTCTTAGTTATAACAACATATCAAACACACATCATAGAACATGAACGAATCTTCTTGTATGAGTCATAACCCTATATTATGTTCAGATCATATAGATGTGTAGAGTAGATTAACATAAGTTGAATGTAAAGGATGTTGTTGTATTTGTATTAGTACTGAGTTAGAACCAATCCCATAAATATGAAAAGGTATAAGAGGTCCATACAGGTAACATATGAGCACAACCAATATAGGTCTTATTCATATCGTATACTAGGAGTAGGACCCTAATCGATAAGAATGCAACATCAGTGTCATTATGAACGAATATGATGGAATTACCTCTAAGAAAAGAATGTAGTGTAATTCAGTTTGTTCACAGGGCTTGTTGTGCTTTCATATCATATTATCTCATCACTTCATCATGTTCAACCCTATATAGTTAGCTGGTATGATTACAACAGGTTTGATTCATGGTTTTGTACACTTCGTTTATCCCTATTATTTCCATGATTGTAATTTTTAACTAAAAATTTAAATTTCCTAAAAATTTAATTTAGCAATACTATTAGCAGAGAAGTGGAGTTTTTGTCAACATTGTACTTATTTTTATCCTATTGCAGAAACTACTATAGACATATTTTGTATTTCAAGCTTTTTGTTAGGTCTGTTAAATATTGTGATATGTACTAGGTCCTTTATGGTGATGTTTCTTTACAGTTGTTTTCAGTGTCTAATTTTGTTCAGTTTGGGCACTATTCAGGGTAGTGGTGGCCTTGTAGCAGTCATGATTAGCCCTTGGTCTCATTGTTTATAGTTAGAATAGCTTGTCTGTGTCCTGCCCTAAATTTTACAGTCTCTTCAGGCCTCTGTCTATTTTCCGCAACTCTATCTATTTTCTTAACGGTTGTATGGATTTCCTATGGAACTGGGCCTTTGTTATTGGTTCTAGATCTACTTATCCTGTTGCTTTAGGTACTACATGGACATGGCCGAATATGGCCATGTCCATGTACATTGACATGCCTGAATTCAGGCATGTCCCTATACATGGACAGGGCCATATTTGCCCCTGTCCATGGACAGGGACAAGTCCAAATTCAGGCTTGTCCTTGTACATGGACAATGCAAAATAAGGCCCTATCCATTTTTAACTAAAAAATTTAAATTTTCTAAAAATTTAAAATTTTAACATATTTGAAATTCGGCCCTGTTTAAAAATTTAAAATTCGGCCTTGTTTAAAAATTTAAAATTTAAACATATTTAAACATATTTGAATCATGTTTAAAAAATTTAAATTTAAACATATTTAAACATATTTGAATCATGTTTAAACAATTTAAATTTAAACATATTTAAACATAGGGGACAGAGCCATATTTGGCCCTGTCCATGTACAGGTACAGGCCCCATTTTGGCCCTGTCACTGTACATGGACAGGGTCGAATAAGGCCCTGTTAACAATCGAAAAATAACTTCTAAATTCTAAAATTTAAATAGAAATTTAAAATTTAAGCCCGAAATAGAAATTTAAAATTTAAATTCTAAAATAAATTCTAAATTCTAAATTCTAACTTCTACATGGACAGGGCGAATAAGGCCCTGTCAACATTCTAAACAAAATTTCTAAACTCAAATTTTTAACTAAAAATTTAAAATTTAAACATATTTGAAATTCGACCCTATTTAAAAGTTCAAAATTCAGCCTTGTTTAAAAATTTAAAATTTAAACATATTTAAACATATTTAAACATATTTGAAACATGTTTAAAAATTAAAAATTTAAACATATTTAAACATAAGGGACACGGACATATTCGACCATGTCCATGTACAGGTACATGCCCAAATTCAGGCATGTCAATGTACATGGACAGGAACGAGTAAGTCCCTGTCAACAATCTAAAAAAAAAATTAAGTTCTAATTTAAAATTCTAAATTCTAAACTATAATTCTAAATATCTAATCTAAACATACATGGACTGAACGCCCGCAACTCCAACATCCGCCCGCCCGCTGCTCCAACATCTACAACACCGCCCGTCCGCAGAAAATACCGCCCGTCCACCCACAACAAACAAAAAACACCAAAAAGGAACGTTGTTCGCCAGCACACCAAAGACCATACACTAACAGGTATGAACTAACTAACAACTCACAAAAACTATTGCAGGAGCGATGTGCGGGTAATATATAAACATTTTTTCGGCTGAAGTAATCTTTTAGCCGAAAAGTATTTTTGACCTAACTAATCTTTCGGCCGAAAAGATGTTACCGGATGAAAAATATCCGTCTAGCTAAAATTTACACGAAAATCGAGGGTGTCATCAGGGTGTCGTTCGATTTGACGTTCAAAGGTTTGGCCAAAACATTTTTCGGTCGAAAAAATAGGACTTTCACTCTAGCTAGTAAACATGCATTTCTCACTTCTATCATCCAGTTTCTTCCTTAATTCAGAAGGTATGTGAGCATATGTTATGCATCCAAATGTCCTAAGATGAGAAACATTTAGCTTTGTCCCACTCCATGCTTCTTGAGGGACCTTCATCTTGAGACTGGTGGTTGGAGATCTATTCAGGAGATAAGCTAAGCATGCTACTGCTTCAGCCCAAAATGTATTGGACATACATTTTTCTTTGAGTAGGCTTCTTTCCAGGTTCATTATTGTCTGGTTTTTCCTTTCAGCCACTCCATTTTGTTGTGGAGTATACCTGGCTATAGTTTGCATGATGATGTCTTGTGATTTACAGAAATTTTCAAATTCTTTGGATCTGTATTCTCCTCCTCCATCTGACCTCAGTGATTTTATATATTTACCACTCTGTTTTTCAACTTATGCTTTGAATTCTTTGAACTTTGCAAAAGTTTTAGACTTATGTCTGAGAAAATAGATCAAAATTTTCTTGCTAAGGTCATCAATAAACATTAGAAAATAAACACTACCACCTATTGACTCTATTTGCATTGGTCCACATAGGTCAGTCTGAAATAGCTCTATGTGTTGTTTGGCTTGAGTGGAGGATTGTGGAAAACTAGTTCTCTTATGTTTTCCAAGAATGCAAGACTCACATGGGAGATTTTGCTCTTTGAAGACAGGGAGACCTTTGACCATGGAGTGCTTCTGTAGAAGACTTAAGCTCTGAAAGGGTATATGTCCAAATATTGTATGTCAAACCATAGTTTCATTGGGGGTGGATGCACTTTGTGCATATGATTGGATCAGAATTGCAGTTTTGAGTGTTAGGGGAAACATTATATTCCTGTTCATGTGGATTTCAGAAATCAACTTTCTGATGGGGCTTTTATCATATATCCTACATGATGCTCCTTCAAAAAGTACCTTATAGCCATGTTCAATTAGTTTTCCTACACTTAACAGATTATGAGTCAGATCCGGAACATGATAGACATTGTGTATGTCTTTCTTTACTTTTTGTTTGGTAAGAATAGGTACAGTTCCTTTTCCTTGAACTTTGATGAAGGAATCATTTCCAAGTGTAATATCATATGAAATTGAAGAATCAACGCATGGGATTAAATCTTTGTTACCTATCATGTGATTTTTGCAGCCACTGTCCAACAACCATAGATCTTTATGTTGTTCTTTAGTCTTGTGGCATGAGAGGAACATACCATCTGAGTTTTCTCCTTCATGATTTGAGATGTGTGCTCTTCCTAAGAGTTGATCTCCTTGCTTCTTCCTTCATTTATATTCATAGTGCCCACACTTTTTGTAGTAATAACATTGTATGCTTGATTTGTCATTTGATCTTCTCCCTCTGCCTCTTTGAGGCTGAAAATTCCGACTCTGGTTTTGTTGTCTATGATTTTGGAAATTTTGATTCTGGTTCTGTTGTATGTGACCTTCACTTGAGTGATGGTTACTTGGAATTCTCCCTCTTCCTTGGTGACCTCTACCTCTGCCTCTACCTCTCCCTCTACTGAGGGATAATTGAGTCTTGAAGGCATTGGCTATTGACTCATCTTCAAGATGTAGTCTGGTCTCATGTGTCAATAGAGAGCCCATTAATTAATCTATTGAAAAATTTGACAGATCCTTGGATTCAAGGACAGTTGTAACAACAATTTCAAATTTCTTTGGTCGGCTTTTGAGGACTTTCTCAACAATTTTTTGATCAGGCATAGCTTCACGAGTCAATCTGATCCGGTTTACAATTCCCATGACTCTGGTCATAAATTGATCAACGTTTTCAGACTCTATCATTTTTAAAGTCTCGAAATGTGTCCTCAAGGTCTGCAGTTTGACTATTTTGACCCTGTCATTTCCTTGGTAGGCTGATTTAAGGAAGTCCCAGGCCTGTTTTGAAGTAACAACGCCTGTGATTTTTGAGAAAATCGAGTCATCCACTGAGTTTTGAATCCAAATTTTTTCCTTATTTTCTCTGTTCCTTTCTGTTGCCTAAGCATTTCTTTGTTGGTTTGTCATGGCAGCAAGGTCTGATGGATCTGGTTCTGCATATCCAAGATCCATTGGATCCCAACACTCTTGTGCTTGCAAGAAGGATCTCATTCTAAGAGACCAAAAATCATAGTTCTTTCCAAGAAGAATTGGTCCTTGAGTTGCTCCTAAATTGCTAGAGTTGGCCATCTTTAAAAAAAAATAACAGAAAAAAAATGTTAGAATTTTGTATGCTTAACTATTTCTTGTGCAAAAGAACCAGGTCCGCGAAATCCTCTGTGTGACTTCGGGCCAAAAAACACAGGGATGACCACTGCTTTGGAAACTCTAACCCTCTAATGGAAGAATTTGGCTTTCTGAGTTTACTCAAGAGCCAAAAAAAATTGAAGTTTAGCTTCTCATGTGACCATGGGCTGACAAACCAGACACTTCGGGTCTTCCAGCGATGGGCGTTTCAATGTTGAAGGTATCAATTCCTCCGAATAGCCGAATGGACAAATAACAGTCTTATTCTAAAGATCGACGGTCCTTGCTGAGTTGAGATCAACGATCCTCAATTACTTTGGGGATTCGGGTGATATTCCTTTCTAGCATGTTACAAGGATCAACGATCCTCGTTGATTTGAGATCAACGGTCCTCAAAAACTTCGGGACTTCGGGCTTCGAGGATTTTTCACCGCTTTTAATGCAAAAAACGTGAAGTGCCAAAGTGGTGAATTCTTCGGAGAGAGAGATCAATATGATGGTACTTAGGCCTTTGCAAATGAAAGACCAAGATCTTCTTCGGAACTCCAGCATTCAGGAGTTTCCTTTTGCTAATACGCGTAATCCTCAGAGTGTCGAATCTTCGAAGTGCAAGATCTACCTCCACATGGCCTTTTGATTTTGATGACTGAGATTTATTTCGGAAATTTGGCCTTCAGATGTTCTAAGTTGCACAAAATCAAAAACCTCCAAAGTGTTAACTTTTTGAAGTGACAAATTTGTCGACATGTGTCCACAACCTTCAAGGGCTCAGATTTACTTCCGGACTTCGAGAAGATATCCCTCCGCAATACCTTCTGGGGTGCTAAGTCTCCAAAGTGAGGGATCTGGCCCCACGTGTCCTTCTTGATGGATGGTCCAGATGAACTTCGGGCTTCGGTCCTTCGGGAGTTCTGGCTTCTCATATCCATCCATCTTCCGATGTGATCATTGCCAAAGTGCAGAATCTTCAGCCTTGTGTCCACTTTGATCAAAGGTTTGGATCTACTTCGGCTCTTCGAAACTTCAAAAGTCCTTCACTCCTCAGCTTCTGCTGGTTTCCTCCCGGAGTACGAGATCACCTAACACGTGTCACTTGCTTGAAGATCAATGACCATGAGTGATTGCAGAGACTCAACTAGCTCACTCTTTAATTTTCTTGTCGATCGCCGCAAAGTGAAGATGCTCATCCATAGTGGGATCAATATCTGTCGTTGATCTGTTGATCTGACAAGATCAATGATCTTTAGCAATTGCAAGCTCACAAATTTCTTGTGCGTAAATTTCCTCTCCTGTAACACACCCACGATGGGGCTAAAATATATATAAAATAATTTTGTCCTCCTTACAGGGATAAATCCTCTCTCTCTACGGGTTCTAATTTAGACAGTTGAGGAACCAACTCGGCCTTCTCATCAAGGATCTCTGATTCTGGAGCCAAAATACTCTCTGAGACCTTGATGGTCTTGTTTTGTAATTAAACATAGAAACTTTTGACCACCTGGTGCAGGGATAAGGGTACCCGTGATCTCTGTCTGCGCACTTCTGAAATGTAGAATTTCAGGTGCTAGCTCCTTTTCCGTTAACCCCCTCCTTCATATGACCCTAGGTTATGACCTCTTGGAAAATATGTGATTGCAGGCGCGTCCAAGGGTGGTTTTAAACCAACCCACTTTTCACCCTGCAATTTACTAGAAACCACCACGTATGCCTTTGGCAATACCGTGGTTTCAATTGCGGCCTGCTTAAGGAGAATTAAGACTCAAGCATGTTCTAGCCCCGCAATTCTTCTCGAACATAGATCTCTTGCTTTCAACGATGATCTGTGATCAACGAATGCTATCTATCCTCATTTCCCATCTTTCACGTGCCTTCTCATACCTCTTGATCCATCGACACGTAGCTACCTTCCCAATAGATGGTTACGATTGGTTCCAGCTCTTCGGCCTTCGAGAGTTTCAACTCTCAAATTCTCGCTAGCTCCTCAGTAGCTATCTTTCGGAGCAGAAGATCTGCTGACATGTATTCTCTCTAATCAACGGTTTTTCTCCCGCTTTGGGACTTTGGCCTCCCCAACCAGATCAATGGTCCTATGACACCCTTCTCAATCAATGATCGATATCTTCTCTGGGTCTTCAAACTTTTCCTCCTCTGTTTTCCTCCGGAGTTCTAGATATGGCGCCATTTGTCCTCCGTCACATCGACAACTCTCATCGCTTCTAATTTCCAGACTTCAGAAATCTCAAATATCAACTCTTGCCTTCCTCCAATGAATTTTATCCAAATTTAATAATATACTAACACATGTATCCCCTTGGATCAATGACTGTGATCCCTTCGCATCTCCAGACTTCAGAATTCTCAAGTCTCAACTTTCACTCCCTTCGAAGTATGCAGATTTCTGTCGCGTGTTCGCTTCAATCAGACGGTTGAAACTTACTTCAGGTCTTTACCCAAAATCCACAGATTCATGCCACCTGTTCTCTGGAGATGAAGGTTCATATCTACTTCAAACGATCCAATGGTCAACATTTACTTCGGTTCTTTACTCGAAATATATAGATTCACGCCACTTGTTATTCGGATCTGACGGTTCAGATTTACTTCGGACGATCCGACGGTTGACGTTTAATTTGGGTATTTTCCCAGAATCCATATATTCACACCACCTATCCTCTGGATCTGATGGTTCATATCTACTTCGGTCCTTTGGTGCTTCAACACTTTAGCTCTTTGGCACTTCGGTGCTTCGACACTTCGGTGTTTCAAGCTTTGGGAGTTTCAACTCTCAATTTGAAACTCTCGAAGTGATTTCTCCGAAGTCTACGATCTGTCATCACGTGTCCCTTTGGATCTGACGGTTTAGATCTCCTATGGCTCTCTGGGACTTGGGAACCTCAAATCTCAAACTTTACCTTCTCTCAAAGTATGTGGATTCCTGCCGGGTGTCCACTTGAATCGAATGATTGAGGCTTACTTCGGGTATTTACCCAAAATCTACATATTTATGCCACCTTTCCTCTTGATATGATGGCTATGAATTACTTCAGGAGTTTACCTGGAATCCACAGATCTATGCCACGTCTCTTATGGATCAGATGGTCTAGATTCTCCTCAGACGATCCGATGCTTGAGATTTACTTCAGGTGATCTGACGATTGAGATCTACTTCGGATGATTGGATGATTGAGATTTACTTCAGCTATTTCACCTCCTCCTGGTCCATGAACTTCCAGAGTTATGGATCATACGCCACCTGTCCTCCTTGACGATGGATGGTCCCAAACTACCTTGGGACTTCATAACTTTGGTAAGTTCTATTCTCCTGCATCTGCAAAGTGCTAAGGTTTGTGCACCTTTCTTAGATCAGATGATTGTCGATCCTCGACGTTGTGATCCAATGGCCACTGTCACTCCTTCTCCTAAGCTTCTTACTTACTCCGACTTAGAATATTTTATAAGTGCTCGAAGGATTTGACCTTTGCTCCTCCTACGAGCCCGTCTCCTAGATTCCGTCTGTAGTCCTGAAAGCACTATCTCTTCTGAGCTTGATATCCTTGAAGATTTTTCCATCCCATGCACTCCTTGCTTTTCAGGTATCGTGTCAAACTCAAATCGAAGGTCAATGATGATCGAAGGTTCACATAAATTGCGGGGCCCCAACATGCATGCTCTTTACCAGAGAGTTCGAACTCCGCAATATGGAAAGTGCTCACTCGATTCTAGTCTAACTGGGATCGTTGATCTTTCAGCCTGTCGAGATCACCGAAAAGGGTGAATTGCAGGCTGTGAACTAGCACGTATTCTATTTTCACAGTCACACTCCATAGTGATTCCCCACCCTTGATCTTCATTCATAGATTGACGGTTCATAGCAATTGTGGGGTTCAACTTGACTATCATGCAATTTGACATCTTGGAGCCTTGAGCTCCAAGGTTCCTAGACCCAGGTCATGTGGATATTCATATAAATCTTGGGCTATGATCCCCGCTCTTAGTTGGGTTTTTGGTTAAGGAAATACATGCAATTTCAGAGTCTCCTAGACTACTGATCTGAAGGGAACACCTTTCCAAATTGTAGAGATTTAAACTATGAATCAAGGGAAAGTAACTTGTGAGGTTACCAAAATGGTAGATATTCTGAGAGGCTTGCTCTGACTCCGAAACGATGATGTAAATTCCTAGGGAAAGCGCCTTCGAGTGATTAAACCGGGGCATATGGAAAATCAAGAAGAAATATAGGTTCTCAACGGAATGAATGCATACACAACTTAATCATTTAATACAGAGAAAGAACCCTTTATAGACATGTAAATACTTGCATTCATCCATTATTCACAATTCAAAGCATAAGGCAAGAAAACACTTATTAGAACCATAGAGCGTGATGCGACTGCTAAAAGGGTTGCTCGTTTCACTGGCCACTCCTGAGCTTAAGCCACGATGCTTTGAGATTCAATCTCTTACTTCCAGCTCAACAGAAGTTAGAGATGAAGGTTACTATCCTTCTCCCAATACAAAAATAGATAAGGATGAAGGTTACTCTCCTTTTCCTAGCTCAATCTCTATTTTCTGTGATCAGAACTCACTGTTCCTCTTTTAGTCCTTCCTGGAACCCGAGAGTTTCCGCTCTCGACTCTGCATTTTTCCACATGTCTTCCTCTGCCCACCACACTTCCTTTCTTTCCTTCCTCAACAATATTGTGTGTGGCTCGAATTCCCAGTCCGTGGTTAGGTCTAGAAGCCTTATGGATGGGCAGTATGGCCCATCCCCTCATTAATTCTTGAGGAGTTATTCTCACCTACTAGCCCGACTACAATTCATTCCTGGGTCAGACGATTGTTATGATTTGAGAAATTAACTCCAGCATGGAACTAGTTCGGTGGAGGTTAACGCAACCATTCCGAGTCCCCTCCACCACCTTTCATAGAATTTGTGGTTTTCTCTTAGTACATCCTCTCTTTCAGTAGTCATGCAACACGTAACCATTTTCTATTAAAATAACAGAATTTACATTCATCAACCTTTTGTACAAATGTCCATCAAATCAAACATTCACACTTTTAGGTTTTCCATAGTTCCTTGGCCAATACTGATCTGGATTATTTTCGGCACAAAATGAGAGCGGAGATATAATAAAGAAATGCACAGAGATATCTCTTATATCCAGTGATATAACAGAAATATATCAGAGATGCAACCATAAACACAGAGATACAGTAATACACGATTTCTATTAATGAAAGAAATGTACAGAGACTGTAAAA
>JASDQU010310123.1:47558-78792 GCA_032191745.1 Picea mariana | reverse complement strand
TTCACTACCTTCGAAGTATGTGGATTTCTGCCATGTGTCCGCTTCAATCGGACGGTTGAAACTTACTTCAGGTCTTTACCCAAAATCCATAGATTCATGCCACTTGTTCTCCGGATCTGACGGTTCATATCTACTTCGAACGATCCGACGGTTGAGGTTTACTTCGGGTCTTTACTCGGAATCCACATATTCACGCCACTTGTTCTTCGGATCTGATGGTTTAGATCTACTTCGGACGATCTAACGATCGACGTTTACTTCAGATCTTTTCCCAGAATCCACAGATTCACACCACCTTTCCTCTGGATCTGATGGTTCAGATCTACTTCATCCCTTCGGTGCTTCGGTACTTTGGCTCTTTAGTGCTTCGACTCTTCGGTTCTTCGACTCTTCGGCTCTTTGTCACTTCGACTCTTCAGCGTTTTGGGCTTCGGGAGTTTCAACTCTCAAAACTCTTGAAGTGATTTCTCTGAAGTCTACGATCTGTCATCACGTGTCCCTCTGGATCTGACCGTTCAAATATCCTTCCACTCTCCAGGACTCGGGAACCTCAAATCTCAAACTTTATCTTCTCTCGAAGTATGCAGATCGAGCATCAAGAGGTTGGGCTTGAAGTGACTGGGAGGCCGAAGAGTTAGGAGGAGCCAATGGGCCTGGGTGTGAAGCAGAGGCTAAATTTCTGGAAGGTCCTGGGTTGTAATCCAATGAGGTTGTTGAGAAGTCCATCCCCTCCATTCTGTTGGCAAGGGACGTGGAGAGGGGCGAGAGATTTTCTGGAGTGTGGGTCAACTATGTCAGGGAGGAGGACGAGGTGGCCGACGAGGAGGAGGATAAATGGGAGGGAGCGAGCAGGGGACGAAGGACCAAGCGGGGTTAGGTTGGCTGCTAGGTTGACCCTCATTTAGACTTCCCTCGAAGCCTGGGCATATCTAAAACACCAGTAGAGTGAAAATGAGCTAGGAACAGACCGAGAGAGAATGACAACAAAGCAGGGGAAGGCTGGGCAGGAGGCCGAGCTTTGAGGAAAACAACCAGGAAGGAATGAGCCATCCAGAGTTGCTGATGCAATTCAAATAGGCTGAGGAGCTGGTGCAATTCCATAAATAACCACACGCGCAGAGTAAAGGCCGAATGAAGGTGCTGGTCCATCTGATGGACAACAAGGCAGAGCAGGGTGCACTGAGAGTAATGGCGCCCTACCTCAATCGAGCTGAACTTAAAGGAATGAGGTAGGTGGGAGGGAGTGGCACACAGTCGTCACGTGGTCGACGCCACAGAGGCTCTCTCATGGCTGCTCCTCTCGACGTGTGTGCTCTACTAGCACCCCACCTAGGGGGGAACATCACTTGTTATTATCATCTACGTGTGGGATATGTGTGTGCTAGCTATGCCTAAATATCCAACACACATACAATATTATGGTTCAATAAACACATTAGTTACCAATGTCTAGGTTATTAATGAATTAATTAATAAGTTGTCAATTTGAAGTTATATTATATGAATATAAATATCATCAGTAAGATAAGCATTCAATAAATTTGGTCAATATGTGTGAAGTAATATTATATTAATATAAATATCATCAATAAGATAAGAATTCAATAAGTTTGATCATCAATATAAGCAATTTTTAAATTGTCTTCAATATTAAGTTATATTAAGATGAGGTGGAGAAAATGGAGCAAATGTAATATTGGGAGGCTTTGTTGGAGTTAGAAATCTAGATTGAAAGCAATCATGACAATAATTTCAAATGTAAGTGCATCATATCTTATTGTAAACATAGTAATGTGAGTTTTAATGGGATATATATTTTGAAGAGGATGGAATTGAGTGAGTCTTAATTGTCACAAAATTGATGAAAATTTACCTTCTTTATATTGAATTAGTTTGAAATTTTAAAACTTTAATACTTACATCATTTCTTATTTATCTAAAATTCCAAACAATACTAAAAAAATTTCTTATATAAAAATAAATGGTGTTTATTATAACCTTTCTTCATTAACTTTATATTTATATACCCATTTTAATAATTCTACTATGTTTCATTTACCTAGAACTATTTATAAATAGAATAACAAATATGGTCACATGAAGATGTTAATACATTCCTATATTCATTCTTGTAGATGTCACAAAGTCATATATAGATGTGTGTCCTTTATAGATGGACATATGGAAAGGACTTGTTAAGTGTCATATATATTACACTATAAAAAATTGTCACAATAGATCATACCATAGTTTCTAAAATCAATTATATGTAATGTTTTGTTTTAAAATTAAGATTTAATTTACTATTTGGATAAGAAAACAACATAAAATGCTTAAGAAAATAACATACCAACCATGAACAAAATTAACATACCAATCATGAACATAATTAACATAATTAATTTTGTTCTATTTTTGTCATATTTAATTCAGATTTAATTCTGTTGATTCTATCATTTTTCATAAAATGACAACAAATCCAACAAAGATCAGAAACACACATCAGTTTAGATATGTATTACTCTTAGTTATAAGAACATATCAAACACACATCATAGAACGTGAACAAATCTTCTTGTATGAGTCATAACCCTATATTATGTTGAGATCATATAGATGCATAGAGTAGATTAACATTAACATAAGTTGAATGTAAAGGATGTTGTTGTATTTGTATTAGTATTGAGTTAGAACTAATCCCATAAATATGAAAAGGTATAAGAGGTGCATACATGTAACATATGAGCACAACCAATACAGGTCTTATTCATATCGTATACTAGGAGTAGGACCCTAATCGATAAGAATGCAACATCAGTGTCATTATGAACGAATATGATGGAATTACTTCTAAGAAAAGAATGTAGTGTAATTCAGTTTGTTCACAGGGCTTGTTGCGGTTTCATATCATATTATCTCATTACTTCATCATGTTCAACCCTATACAGTTAGCTGGTATGATTACAACAGGTTTGATTCATGGTTCTGTACACTTCGTTTATCCCTATTATTTCCATGATTGTAATTTTTAACTAAAAATTTAAATTTCCTAAAAATTTAATTTAGCAATACTATTAGCAGAGAAGTGGAGTTTTTGTCAACGTTGTACTTATTTTGCTCCTATTGGAGCAACTATTATAGACATATTTTTGCATTTCAAGCTTTTTGTTAGGTCTGTTAAATATTGTGATATGTACTAGGTCCTTTATGGTGATGTTTCTTTACAGTTGTTTTCAGTGTCTAATTTTGTTCAGTTTAGGCACTATTCAGGGTAGTGGTGGCCCTGTAGCAGTCATGATTAGCCCTTGGTCTCACTGTTTATAGTTAGAATAGCTTATCTGTGTCCTGCCCTAAATTTTACAGTCTCTTCAGGCCTCGGTCTATTTTCCACAACAATGTCTATTTGCTTAGCGGTTGTATGGATTTCCTATGGAACTGGGCCTTTGTTATTGGTTTTAGATCTACTTATCATGTTGCTTTAGGTACTACATGGACATGGCCGAATATGGCCCTGTCCATGTACATTGACATGCCTGAATTCAAGCATGTCCCTATACATGGACAGGGCCATATTCGCCCCTGTCCATGGATAGGGACAGGTCCAAATTTGGGTCTGTCCTTGTACATGGACAGTGCAAAATAAGGCCCTGTCAACATTCTAAACAAAATTTCTAAACTCAAATTTTTAACTAAAAATTTAAATTTTCTAAAAATTTAAAATTTTAACATATTTGAAATTCGGCCCTATTTAAAAATTTAAAATTCGGCCTTGTTTAAAAATTTAAAATTTAAACATATTTAAACATATTTGAATCATGTTTAAAAAATTAAAATTTAAACATATTTAAACATAGGGGACAGAGCCATATTCTGCCCTGTCCATGTACAGGTACAGGCCCCATTTCGGGCCTGTCACTGTACATGGACAGGGTCGAATAAGGCCCTGTCAACAATCGAAAAATAACTTCTAAATTCTAAAATTTAAATAGAAATTTAAAATTTAAGCCCGAAATAGAAATTTAAAATTTAAATTCTAAAATTCTAAAATAACTTCTAAATTCTAAATTCTAACTTCTACATGGACAGGGTGAATAAGGCCCTCTCAACATTTTAAACAAAATTTCTAAACTCAATTTTTTAACTAAAAATTTAAATTTTCTAAAAATATAAAATTTAAACATATTTGAAATTCGACCTTGTTTAAAAATTTAAAATTCGGCCTTGTTTAAAAATTTAAAATTTAAACATATTTAAACATATTTGAAACATGTTTAAAAACTAAAAATTTAAACATATTTAAACATAAGGGACAAGGACATATTTGGCCCTGTCCATGTACAGGTACATGCCCAAATTCAGGCCTGTCAATGTACATGGACAGGGACGAGTAAGTCCCTGTCAACAATCTAAAAAAAAAAATAAGTTCTAATTTAAAATTCTAAATTCTAAACTATAATTCAAAATATCTAATCTAAACATACATGGACTGAACGCCCGCAACTCCAACATCCGCCCACCCACTGCTCCAAAGTCCACAACACCGCCAGGTCTGCGAAATCCGAGTGCACTAGAAATTTTTCATCATATTGAATCTATTTCTACATTCAAAAATAGATTATGTACAACAAAAAAATAGTGATTCCTGTAAATTTATAATTCGATCCAAAAAAACCATTTCATAGAACAACTAATCAACGTCAATTAAATATAGTGCAATATGTATATTACTTGTTGCCTTACCTTAACTGCACCACGTGTATAGTACACGTATAGTACTTGTTACCTTAACTGCACTACGTTTGCCTTAACTGCGTGTATGATACTTGAGCTTGAGTTTGCCAGAACAGTACTTCTAGTTCTCGTTTCTATCTCACAGATAGCCAGAGAACCATTGAGATGTCCATAGGTGTGAAGCCCATAACAATGGAAACATAGACTTTGACATAGCTAACACAACTCGTTCTGGGATTTCTTATTTTTTCGAAGAGGAATGCTGCGTAGATCTTTAGTGTTATTAAAGAGTTCTATTTTATTGTTCCTAATGAAAAATAAATATATTGCAGACTCTCGACTGCTAAATATTGTGAGGGGTCTTATTCTTTATTTGGTATTTCTTCAGTAAGACATTTTGATTGCATGCTGCTCCTCTTCTACTGAATTGTGCTGCAATATATCCAGCTTATCCACTACTGTAAATAAGCTCCTATCCTTCTAACCCTTTCTCTCGGGTTTTCGTCTCTCCCATCTCTTTCCAGTGGCTGTATCTCATGTCATCACTATCGATCGTTGCATTTACTGAAAATTCTAACTCTCAGCTCTTCAAACCCTACCCTTTGATCCTTATGTCATGGTCGCAAGAACCCATGAGAGCCGAAAATTTTTGGGGTGAGAGGTTGACGGCCTTTATCAAAGGCGTTGCATAACTTGGTGTGAGATATTGATGGCCTTTATCAAACGTGTCGCATGTCCAGGTACTCTGTGATACTAAAGTTGAGAAAATGGGATGCTAGAGGTAGAGCTTAGAATTTGTGATCGAGGGTCCCTCCCAACTCTCAAATCCCTTGTTCTGAACTTTGCCTCTTTACATGTCTTTTAGCTTAGTAATTGACTTTACATTTGTTGTTGTTGAAGATGATATGTGTGGGAGTCTCCAATGGGCGGTTGAGGAAAGTATGGCCCTTCTCTATCAAAACCTCTTCAGCAATTTATCTCTCTACTTTTTAGTTATATAGAAAATGGGATGCCACAACTTGCCTAATAACTCATACTTGCCTGATAACTCCTGTTGTATCATACAAATGCCAAAGAAATCTTTTCATTTGGGTACTTGCTTAGTAAGTCTCTTTGTATCTTCCATATACCTTACATCCTACATCCTGATAGAATTGTCTCTAATACATATTAGAAACTACCTTTGTTCTTGATAGAATTGTTTGTGATAATCTAATTATAAGCCATACAAGGCTTTCTTCAATCGATACACTTTCGCTGGCTGCTCTTGGACTTCAAATCTAGGTGGATGATCCACAAAAACCTCTTGTTCTAAGACATCATTTAGGAAGGTTGACTTTACATCCATCCATAATCAATATCTTTTTGTTGTGAGAATCCTTTGGCAACAAGTCTTGCCTTCTGTTTTTCAATCTGTCCCTTTTCATTGACTTTAGTTTTGTAAACCCACTTGACACCAATACTTTTCTTGTGTCTGGGCATATCAACAAGATCCCATGTCTTGTTCTTCTCAATGGAGTCAATCTCTTGGTTCATGGCTTGAACCCAATGTGGCTCTTGAGCTGCCTCTTTAAAAGATGTAGGTTGACACGACATTAATGAAAAAAGATTGAGTTGATCAATGTCATCCAACTACTGATGGATTTCTCTCAAACTTCGAGTTCTCTGATTTTGAAGTTCAGAGGATGAATGTCTGCTTGAAGTAGAGTTATCCTGAGAAATTTCAGGTTGTCCTTGTACCTGCAATCTTGGAAGAGCAGGCTGATGTGTTGGATGTCCTGAATTTTTTGTGTCTTTAGGATGTGACAAGAATGGATCTTGATTAACCATAGGCTAATTTTCAAACTCATTCCAGAACTAATTTTCAAAAATTTTTACATCTCTGCTGAGAATCAGTTTCTTTGAGATTGGATTGTAGATCCTGTAAGCTTTTGATGTTTCACTGTAGCCAGTAAAGATGCATTTCTCACTTCTATCATCCAGTTTCTTCCTTAATTCAGAAGGTATGTGAGCGTATGCTATGCATCCAAATGTCCTAAGATGAGCAACATTTAGCTTTTTCCCACTCCATGCTTCTTGAGGGACCTTCATCTTGAGACTGGTGGTTGGAGATCTATTCAAGAGATAAGCTGAGCATGCTACTGCTTCAGCCCAAAATGTATTGAACAGACATTTCTCTTTGAGTAGGCTTCTTTCCATGTTCATTATTGTCTGATTTTTCCTTTCAACCACTCCATTTTGTTGTGGAGTATACCTGGCTATAGTTTGCATGATGATGCCTTGTGATTTGCAGAAATTTGCAAATTATTTGGACCTGTATTCTCCTCCTCCATCCGACCTCAGTGATTTTATATATTTGCGACTCTATTTTTCATCTTCTTCTTTGAATTCTTTGAACTTTGCAAAAGTTTCAGACTTGTGTCTGAGAAAATAGATCAAAATTTTTCTGCTAAGGTCATCAATAAACGTTAGAAAATAAACGCTACCACCTATTGACTCTGTTTACATTGGTCCACATAGGTCAGTGTGAACTAGCTCTAAGTGTTGTTTGGCTTGAGTGGAGGATTGTGGAAAACTAGTTCTCTTATGTTCTCCAAGAATGCAAGACTCACATGGGAGATTTTTCTCTTTGAAGACAGGGAGACCTTTGACCATGGAGTGCTTATGTAGAAGACTTAGACTCTGAAAGGGTAGATGTCCAAATATTGTATGCCAAACCATAGTTTCATTGGGGGTGGATGCACTTTGTGCATATGATTGGATCGGATTTGCAGTTCTGAGGGTCAAGGGAAACATTCTATTCCTGGTCATGTGGATTTCAGAAATCAACTTTCTGATGGGGTTTTTATCATATATCCTACATGATTCTCCTTCAAAAAGTACCTTATAGCCATGTTCAATTAGTTGTCTTACACTTAATAGATTATGAGTCAGATCCGACACATGACAGACATTGTGTATGTTTTTCTTTACTTTTTGTTTAGTAAGAATAGGTACAGTTCATTTTCCTTGAAATTTAATGAAGGAATCATTTCCAAGTGTAATATCAGATGAAATTAAAGAATCAACGCATGAGATTAAATTTTTGTTACCTATCATGTGATTGTTGCAACCACTGTCCAACAACCAAAGATCTTTATGTTGTTGTTTAGTCTTGTGGCATGAGAGGAACATACCATCTGAGGTATCTCCTTCATGATTTGAGACATGTGCTCTTCCTAAGAGTTGATCTCCTTGCTTCTTCCCGCATTCAGATTCATAGTTCCCACACTTTTTGCAGTAATAGCATTGTATGCTTGATTTGTCATTTGATCTTCTCCCTCTGCCTCATTGAGGCTGAAAATTTCAACTCTGGTTTTGTTGTATGTGATTTTGGAAATTTTGATTATGGTTCTGTTGTATGTGACCTTCACTTGAGTGATGGTTACTTGGAATTCTCCCTCTTCCTTGGTGACCTATGCCTCTGCCTCTACCTCTCCCTTCGCTGAAGAAGAATTGAGTCTTGAAAGCATTGGCTATTGACTCATCTTCAAGATGTAGTCTGGTCTCATGTGTTAATAGAGAGCCCATTAATTCATCTGTTGAAAAATTTGACATATCCTTGGATTCAAGGATGGTTGTAACAACAATTTCAAATTTTTTTGGTAGGATTCTGAGGACTTTCTCAACAATTCTTTGATCAGGGATAACTTCACCAATCAATCTAATCTGGTTTACAATTCCCATGAATCTAGTCATAAACTGATCAACATTTTCAGACTCTATCATTTTTAAAGTCTTGAAATGCGTCCTCAAGGTCAGAAGTTTGACTGTTTTGACCCTGTCATTTCCTTGGTAGGTTGATTTAAGGAAGTCCTGGACCTATTTTGAAGTAACAATGCCTATGATTTTTGAGAAAGTCGAGTCATCCACTGAGTTTTGAATCTATAATTTTGCCTTATTTTCTCTATTCCTTTGTGTTGCTAGAGCATTTCTTTGTTGGTTTGTCATGGTAGCAAGGTCTGCTGTATCTGGTTCCACATATCCAAGATCCAGTGGATCCCAACACTCTTATGCTTGCAAGAATGATCTCATTCTAAGAGACCAAAACTCATAGTTCTTTCCAAGAATAATCGATCCTTGAGTTGGTCCTAAATTGCTAGAGGTGGCCATCTTAAAAAAAAATAACAGAAAAAAATGTTAAAGTTTTGTGTGCTTACCTATTTCTTGTGCAAAAAATCCAGGTCTGCGAAATCCTCTGTGTGACTTCGGGCCGAAAAACACGGGGATGACCACTTCTTTGGCAACTCTAGCCCCTCTAATGGAAGAATTGGGCTTTCTGAGTTTACTCAAGAGCCAAAAGAAAAATTGAAGTTTAGCTTCTCATGTGACCGTGGGCTAACAAACTAGACACTCCGGGTCTTCCAGCGATGGGCGTTTCGACGTTGAAGATCTCAATTCCTCCGAATAGCCAAATGGACCAATAACGGTCTTATTCCAAAGATCGACGATCCTCGTTGAGTTGAGATCAACGATCCTCAATTACTTTGGGGCTTCAGGTGATATTCCTTTCTAGCGTGTTGCAAGGATCAACAATCCTCGTTGATTTGAGATCAATGGTCCACAAAAACTTCAGGACTTCAAGCTTCGAGGAATTTTCACCTCTTTTAATCGCAAAAATTGTGAAGTGTCGAAGTGGAAAATTGTTTGGAGAGAGAGATCAATTTGATGGTCCTTAGGCCTTTGCAAATGAACGACCAATATATTCTTCAGAACTCCAGCATTTAGGAGTTTCCTTTTTCTAATACACGCAATCCTCCAGAGTGTCGAATCTTCGAAGTGCGAGATCTGCCTCCACATGGCCTTTTGATTTTGACGGTCAAGATTTAATTCGAAACTTTGGCCTTCAGGTGTTCCTAGTTGCACAACATCACAAACCTCTGAAGTGTTAACTTTTTGAAGTGAAAGATCTGTCGATGCATGTACACAACCTTCAAGGGCTTAGATTTACTTCAGGACTTCGGGAAGATCTCTCTCCGCAATATCTCCCGGAGTGCTAAGTCTCCAAAGTGAGGGAACTAGCGCCGCATGTCCTTCTTGATGGATGGTCCAGATGAACTTCGAGCTTCGATCCTTCGGGAGTTCTAGCTTCTCATATCCATCCTTCTTCCGACGTGATTATTGCCAAAGTGCAGAATCTTTTGCCACGTGTCCACTTCGATCAAAGGTCTGGATCTACTTCAGCTCTTCGGAACTTCAGGAATCCTTCACTCCTCAGCTTCTGTTGGCTTCCTCCCAAAGTACGAGATCACCTGACGCATGTCACTTTCTTGAAGATCAACGACCATGAGTGATTGCAGAGACTCAACTCGATCACTCTTTAATTTCCTTGTCGATCTCCACAAAGTGAAGATGCTCGTCCGTAGTGGGATCAATATCTGTCGTTGATCTGTGGATCTGACAAATTCAACGATCTTGAGCAATTGCGGGCTCACAAATTTCTCATGCTTAAATTTCCTCTCCTGTAACACACCCACGACGGGGCTAAAATATATATAAAAAAAATTCGTCCTCCTTTCAGGAATAAATCCTCTCTCTCTACGGGTTCTAATTTAGACAGTCGAGTAACCAACTCGGCCTTCTCGTCAAGGATCTCTAATTCTGGATCCAAAATACTCTCTGAGACCTTGATGGTCTTGTTTTGTAATTATACACATAACCTTTTGACTACCTGGTGCAGGGCTAAGGGTACCCGCGACCTCTGTCTGCATGCTTCTGAAATGTAGAATTTCAGGTGCTAGCCCCTTTTCCGTTAACCCCCTCCTTCATATGACCCTGGGCTATGACCTCTTGGAAAATATGTGATTACGGGCGCGTCCAAGGGTGGTTTCAAATCAACCTGCTTTTCGCCCTGCAATTTACTTCAAACAACCACGTATGCCTTTGGAAATACCGTGGTTTCAATTGCGGCCCTCTCAAGGAGAATTAATACCAGAGCATGTTCTGGCCCCGTAATTCTTCTCGAACGTCGATCTCTTGGTTTCAACAATGATCTGTGATCAACAAATGCTATCTATCCTCATTTCCCATCTTTCATGCGCCTTCTTAGACCTCCGGATCCATCGTCACGTAGCTACCTTCCCAATTGACGATTACGAATTGTTCCATCTCTCCAACCTTCGAGAGTTTCAACTCTCAAATTCTGGCTACCTCCGTAGTAGCTATATTCTGGAGCCAAAGATCTACTGACATGTATTCTCTCTAATCAACAACTGTGCTCCCACTTTGGGACTTTGGCCTCCCCAACCAGATCAACGGTCCTATGACACCCTTCTCAATCAATGATCGAGATCTTCTCCAGGTCTTCAGAAATTTCCTTCTCCGCTTTCCTCCGGAGTTCTAGATATGGCACCATGTGTCCTCCGTCACATCGACGACTCTCATCACTTCGGATTTCCAGACTTCAGAAATCTCAAATATCAACTCTCACCTTCCTATAATGACTTTTATCTGGATTTAATAATCTACTGATGCATGTATCCCCTTGGATCAACGGCTGTGATCCCTTCGCGTCTCCGGACTTCGGAATTCTCAAGTCTCAACTTTCACTCCCTTCGAAGTATGCATATTTCTGTCGCATGTCCGTTTCAATCAGACAGTTGTAACTTAGTTCGGGTCTTTACCCAAAATCCACAGATTCATGCCACCTATTCTCCGGATCTGACGGTTCATATCTACTTCGGACGATCCGACGATCGACCTTTACTTCGGGTCTTTACTTGGAATCTACAGATTCATGCCACCTCTTATTCGGATCTGACAGTTCAGATTTACTTCGGATGATCCGACGATCAACATTTACTTCGAGTCTTTGCTTGGAATCCATATATTCACACCACTTGTCCTCTGGATCTAACGGTCCATATCTACTTCGGCCCTTCAGCGCTTCAGCTCTTTGGCACTTCGGCACTTTGGCATTTTGAGCTTAGAGAGTTTCAACTCTCAATCTGAAACTCTCAAAGTGATTTCTCGGAAGTCTATGATCTATCATCACGTGTCCCTCTAGATCTGACGGTTTAGATCTCCTTTGGCTCTCCGGGACTTGGGAACCTCAAATCTCAAACTTTACCTTCTCTCGAGGTATGCGGATTCCTGCCGCGTGTTCACTTGGATTGGACGATTGAGGCTTACTTCGGGTCTTTACCTGAAATCTACAGATTTATGCCACCTTTCCTCTTGATATGATGGCTATGAATTACTTCGAGAATTTACCCAGAATCCACAGATCTACGCCACGTCCCTTCTGGATCAGACAATCTAGATTCTCCTCGAACAATCCGATGCTTGAGATTTACTTTAGGCAATCTGACGACTGAGATCTACTTCGAATGATCGGATGATTGAGATTTACTTCGGCTATTTCACCTCCTCCTGGTCCATGAACTTCTAGAGTTATGGATCTTACGCCACCTGTCCTCCTTGACGATGGACGGTCCCAAACTACCTCGGGACTTCATAAATTTGGTAAGTTCTCTTCTCTTGTGTGTGCAAAGTGCTAAGGTTCTTGCACCTTTCTTAGATCAGACGGTTGCCGATCATCGATGTTGTGAGTCAACGACCACTGTCGCTCCTCCTCCTGAGCTTCTTACTTACTCCGACTTAGAATATTTTCTAAGTGCTCGAAGGATTCGACCTTTGCTCCTCCTACGGGCCCGTCTCCTGGATTCTGTCTGTACTTCTGAAAGCACTATTTCTTCTGAGCTTGATATCCTTGAAGATTTTTCCATCCCATGCACTCCTTGCTTTTCAGGTATTGTGTCAAACTCAAATCGAAGGCCAATGATGATCGAAGGTTCACAGAAATTGAGGGGCCCCAACATGCATGCTCTTTACCAGAGATTTAAACCTCCGCAATATGGAAAGTGCTCGCTCCATTTTGGTCTAACCGGGATCGTTGATCTTCCAGCCCATTGAGATCAACGACAAGGGTGAATTGCAGGCTGTGAACTAGCATGTCTGCTATTTTCACCTTCACGCTCCGTAGTGATTCCCCACCCTCGATCTTCGTTCATAGATCAACGGTTCATAACAATTGTGGGGTTCAACTTGACTATCATGCAATTTGACATCTCGGAGCCTCAAGCTCCAAGGTTCCTAGACACAGGTCACGTGGATATTCATACAAATATTAGGCTATGATCCCCTCTCTTAGTCGTATTTTTGGTTAAGGAAATAGGTGCAAGTTCAGAGTCTCCTAGACTACTTATCTGAAGGGAACACCTTCCCAAATCGTAGAGCTTTAAGCTATGAATCAAGGGAAAGTAACTTGTGAGGTTACCAAAATGGTAGATATTTCCAGAGGCTTGCTCTAACTCTGGAAGGATGATGTAAATTCCTGGGGAAAGCGCCTTCAAGTGATTAAACTGGGGCGTATGGAAAATCAAGCAAAAATATAGGTTCTCAATGGAACGAATGCATACACATAACTTAATCATTTAATACAGAGAAAGAACCCTTTATAGACATGTAAATACTTGCATGCATCCATTATTCACAATTCAAAGCATAAGGAAAGAAAACACTCATTAGAACCATAGAGCGTGATGCTACTGCTGAAAGGGTTGCTTGTTTCCACCCAACCATAGGCTCAGTCGCTCCCAATGGATTTATCACTAGCCACTCCCGAGCTTAAGCCATGATGCTTTGATATTCAATCTCTTACTTCTAGCTCAACGGAAGTTAGGGACAAAGGCCACTCTCCTTCTCCCAATATAGAAATAGATAAGGATGAAGTTTACTCTCCTTCTCCTTTCTCAATCTCTATTTTTTGTGATCAGAACTCACTGTTCCTCTTTCGGTGCTTCCTTGGACCCGAGAGTTTCCGCTCTCATCTCTGCATTTTTTTACAAGTTTTCTTCTGCCCACCACACTTCCTTTCTTGCCTTCCTCAACAAGATTGTGTGTGGCTTAAATTCCCAGTCCGTGGTCAGGTCTAGAAACCTTACAGATGGGCAGTCGGCCCCATCCCCTCATTAAATCTTGAGGAGGTCTTCCCACCTACCATCCTGACTGCAATTCATTCCTGGGTCAGAGGGTTGTTTTGATCTGGGCAATTAATTCCAGCATGGTACTAGTTCGGTGGAGGTTAACACAACCATTCCAGGTCCCCTCCACCACCTTTCATAGCATTTGTGGTTTTCTCTTAGCACATGCCCTCTTTCAACAATCATGCAACACGTAACCATTTTCTATTAAAATAACGGAATTTACATTCATCAACCTTTTGTACAAAAGTCCATCAAATCAAACATTCACAATTTTAGGTTTTCCATAGTTCCTTGGCTAATATAGTTATATTTACAAATTGGGGGAAACAGGGTGTTACAATTCCCTCCCACTTAAAGGAACATCGCCCTCGATGTTCTATTTGTTAAGATAAAATGTATGTACATGAGTAAACAAAATCGGATATGCCTGTCTCATGGCATGCTCCATTTCCCACATAGCCTCATATGGGCCAAAGTGTTTCCACTGCACCTTGACCTGTGCAATGGTTAAGTTCCTGAGTGAGGTTTCCTTCCTGTCTAATATGCATTGGGGTTCTGGTAGGAATTATCCCTCTGGCTCCACCTGGATCACAGACCAATCAATTATATGATGAACATCATGTACATATTTGTTCAATAATGAAACATGAAAAACATTATGTGTCTTTACAGTTGGAGGAAGTGCTAGACTATAGGCTACATGTCCCACTCTATCTAAGACTTCAAAGGGTCCACAATACCAAGGTGCCAATTTGGCATAGGCTCCCATTCTCAGGGAACTCTTCCTGGGTCTAACTCTAAGATACACACGGTCTTCAGTCTTGAACTCTCAGGGAGTTCTTTTTTTGTTGGCATAACTTTTTTGTCTATCCTAAGAAATCTTTAGATTTTGCTTTATCTGAATTACTTGTTGTTCCATTTCTTTCAGCATGTTGGGTCCAATTGTAATTTTGTCCACTAGATTATTCCAGCTGATTGGAATCTTTCACTGTCTACCATAGAGGGCTTCAAAAGGGCTTATCTTCAAGGATTCCTGATAACCGTTGTTGTAGACAAAATTTACCAATGGTAGGTAGTCTTCCCAGTTCTTAGGCTGATGCATTACATGCATCCTTAGAATGTCTTCTACTATTTGGTTCACTCTTTCTTTCTGTCCATCAGTTTGAGGGTCATAAGCTGTGTTGAACAACAATTTTGTCTCAAAACCATCCATTAGAGATTTCCAAAAGCTTGAAGTGAATTTGGTATCTTGATCAGATACAATTTCCTTGGGCATGCCATGTAGTCTAAATATCTCCTTCATGAAGATGTTGGCAATATCTATGGCCTTGTAGGTTGACTTGACAGGGATGAAATGGGCAGACTTACTCAGTTTTTCCACCATAACCATGATGGCATCAATTTTCTTGGTCGACTTTGGTAATCCGGTGATGAAATCCATGGATATGGTTTCCCATTTCCATTCTGGGATTGGTAGGGGTTGTAACAATCCTACTGGTTGTCGGTGTTCTACCTTAACTTGTTGTCATTCTAGGCACTTAGCTAGCTAGTTAGCTATGTATTTCTTCAATCCAGGACAATAGAATTGTTTCCTAGTGGCCACGATCATCTTCTGGTATCCTGGGTGACCAATATATGGTCTCTTATGTAGTTCATCCATTATGAGCTTCTTCAAGTCGTCACAGTTTGGAATATAAAATCCATTTCTGTAAGTCAGCAGCCCTTCCTCGAGCATCTGGTAGCCTTCATACTTTATCCCTGTAGGCTCTTGCCTTAGGTATGAAGTCACAATATTGAAGAATACATCTGTCTCTTGTGCATTTCTGACTCTTTCCCTGACATCCGTTTCGCAAGTGCTTACTATTGCTAGATGAATCGCTTTTATACTTCTCCTAAGGGCATTGACCACCCTATTTTCCTTTCCTTTTATGTGTTTGATTTCGAAATCGAATTCACTTAGGAGAACCATCCAGCTAGCTTGCCTGGCATTGAGTTTCGGTTGATCAAACAGGTGCCTCAACCCACAATGGTTTGTCATAAGAACAAATCTCCTTCCCAAGAGGTAGTGCCTCCACATTTTCAAAGCATGTACTATGGCATCTAACTCTAGGTCATGGGTCACATAATTGATCTCATGCTCATTTAATTTCTAGGACGCGTAGAAAATTACACGTCCCTCTTGAATAAGGACTCCTTCAAGTCCTTCCTTGTAGGCATCTGTACACACGAGGAAATCATTATCTGGGTCTGCAATATTCAGCATGGGTGCATGGGTCAGGAGGTATTTCAGTTCCTGAAATATTTCTTCACATTTTGATGTCCAAATGAATTTGATCCCATTTTTCTGAATGGTAGTGATTCGACAACCAATCTTGGAAAACCATTTTATGAACCTTCTATAGTATCCTGCTAAGCCCATGAAGGATCTGATATCTGATACATCCTTTCGGGTAGGCCATTCCATAATAGATTTGATATTATCGGGGTCCACTGCCACCCCTTCCTTAGAAATGACATGGCCTAGGTAATGGACTTGCTTTTGAAAGAAGTTGCACTTGCTAAACTTAGCATAGAGCTCATGCTGTCTTAGTACTTGAAGTACGAGTCTAATATTTATCTTCGTGCTCCTCCCTGTTCTTGGAGTAGATTAGGATATCATCAATGAAAACCAATACAAATTTGTCCAGAAATTTCTTGAGTACATTATTCATCAAGCACATAAAAGTGGCAGGGGCATTGGTTAACCCAAATGACACCACCACGAATTCGTAGTGACCATAACTCGTCTTGAAGGTTGTTTTGTGGATGTCTTCATCCTTAATCCAAACTTGATGGTAGCCAAATCTTAATTCTATCTTTGAGAAGATGGAAGCACCTCCCAGTTGGTCGAACATGTCATCGATTCTTGGTAAGGGGTACTTGTTCTTTATGGTTGTCTTATTGAGTTGTCTGTAATCTATGCACAGTGAGAGTGTGCCATATTTATTTTTCACAAACAAAACGGGTGCTCCCCAAGGAGATACACTAGTTCGGATGTAGCCTTTGTCCACCATCTCCTTTAGTTGTAGCTTGAGCTCAACCAGCTCTGGCGTGCTCATTCTATATGGCATTCTAGATGTTTGTACCACTCCCGGTGTAAGTTCTATTGAGAAGTTGATATCCCTTCTTGGAGGTAGACCTGGTACCTCTTCTGGGAACACATCCTTGTATTCTCTTAATATGGGGTGGTCGTCTAGGTTTGGTTTGTCATTCTCAACATATTCCAATACCTGTATGGCATATAAAAAACACCCCTTTTTGCAATAATTTTTCATTTGAAGGGTTGATATTTGTCTCACTAAGACAGACTTCATAATCCTTTAGAGGGTCGTTTTTCTCCCTTCTTCATTTACACATTCTAAAGTTTTATGATAACAATCCAATTTACTTTTATAAGCAACCAACCAATCCATACCAATCAAAATGTCATAAGATTCCAGGGGAAGTATGTTAAGGGTTGCTCGGGTGGGCAATCCACCCATGATGAATTGACATGTTGGTATGACCTATGCCACCTTTCTTTTGGTACCAGCGTCTAATCGCACCAACCACGGTTTAACATGTCTAATTGGTTGCAGTTTACACTTATCAACAGTATGAGGGGCCACATAGCTCAAATTAAAACCTGGGTCAATTAAAATAGAAACTAGATGGTTGACGATCATACCTTCCAACTCCACTACTGAAGCTTGGTGGTCAGCTTGATTATTGTCCAAAGATGCATAGATTTGTGGCATGCTCCTAGCCACATCATTGACGGTGGTAGATTATTGGATATTGTATACTCTCTTATTGTTATCTTGTCTGTGTGGGAAGTCCCTCAATCTATGATCTTCTCCACAACCCCAACATTTTAAGGGTTCCTTCTTTAGGTTATCGATCTTTTCTAGGATTGTCTTAAAAGGTTTATTTCCACTTTGAGAGGGGAAATTTTGCTGATATACACTTCTAGTAGGAAGGATCCTTCTAGAATCTTTTCCATAGTTCTTAAATCTTGAGGATTTAAGCTCCTTCTTCTGGAATCCCGAACTAGTCCTCTTCTTCTAGTCCTCGTGAGGTCTTGTCTTACTCCCAAACTATTCATAACAATACCTCGCCTTCCGAATAGTTTCTTCTAAGGTCTTTGGTTCGTTGAACTCAATCCTGTCCCAGTAAGTCTGAGGTAACCCACTAATGAACCGTTGAATTTTTACTTCTTCATCTTTTATGTAGGGTACATACCTTAGTAGTTCAAGGAATTTGTTGACAAATTCATCTATGGTGAGCTGCCCCTTCTTGAGTTCATAGAATTCCTTAGTCTTCCCATCCATGTATTTCTGTGACAGATACTACTTCCTGAAGTATTTCTCAAACTGTTTCCATGAAAATTCCTTCTCATGGACTCCTTTCACATTCCTAAGGTCTTCCCACCAAATGGAAGCCTTTCCATTCAGGTTAAAGATGGTTATTCGAGCCTTCAAGTTTTCAGAGTAGTCATGGAATCTGAAGTATTTCTTTAAACCAAGCAGCCAAAATTCAGGCTCTTCTCCCTTCCTAATCTCTCCATCGAAAGAGGGTGGTTTGGATTTCTTGAATTCTTCAGGATCATGATTTTTGGAACGCTTCCGCTTCTTTCCTTTCCTCTGAGAATGTGAGCTTGCTCTGCTACTAGAAGATCCTTCATATTTTCCAGCTTCCTTTCCAGAGGACTCTACCGATGAGTGTCCCCTGCCTCTAGGTTGGGCCTTCTTCGAGGTGCTTCTCCTAGTGTGGTCACTTATGAAGTCATGTTTTCGGATCTTAGGTGGACTTTGACTTCTCTTCTTATGTCATCGGTCCACATGACTGGTTGTGGGTTTGATCCGGATTATTTTCGGCACGAAGTGAGAGCAGAGATATAATAAAGAAATGCAAAGTGATATCATAGATATTAAATAATATAACATAGATGTATCAGAGATGCAACCATAAACACAGATATACAGTAATACACGATTTCTATTAATGAAGGAAATGTACAGAGACTATAAAAATACAGAGTGAAAGACTCGCTAGGATGGTGGCAGCTTATCTCTGAGAAGAGATGTGACGGCTACTTGCATTCGCAAGAATATGATTACAATGAGGCTCTGAAGGCATTTTTTACAATAAACAGGAATGCCAAAAGTCTTAGACATCCAAAAACCTAACCCTAGGAGATAAAGCATCAAAAGTCGTGTGGGCCCCGTTTGGGTAAGTTAGTGCATCAACTTCCCGGGGTCGTAACTTTTGCATACAATCTTCTCTTTAGGCGCATGATAGCATCATACCTCATCCTTGAAGGGTTGGATGTCATATGACAATCAACACTGCTGGCTGACACGAAGATCTCGTCCTTGGCGAAGCCACCCGATGTTGTATGGTTGTGGGTGTGGTGTTGTTGACAATCCCAACTGTTTGACAACCTCTGCTGAGATGAGGTTCTTCTAGCTTCCGCTATTAATAATAAAATGCAGCGGGGTCCCCTTCACCCACATCTGTGAATGAAACATGTGCTCCCCTCTTCAAGATCTGTTGGTTCTTCTGGTTGAATTGTTGTGGTCACGACAATAGCAGTGGGGTTTGCATCAATGATCTATCATTTATCAGCATTTTCAGAATCAGATTCTGAATCAGGGTTCGGCTCTTTGTCTTTGATCTCGACCACCAATGACTGTTTTGAGCCACATTCATCGGTGTTGTGCCAGAGGATTTTGTGGAAATCGCACCATTTTTCGGTGTCCTTTGTCTTCCCATGACCCTTCTTTTCTTGTGTCTTGGACTGGTTTTAGGGAGACTGTTTGTTAGGGATGTCTTTGTCATACTTTGGTTGTTGCGGATTTGCAGACCTGAACTATCGTTTGTTTTGGTGCTTAAATTTCTGCTCGATTTTAATAGCATATCGATAGGCAACACCGAGTGATGAGATGTCCAGAAAATCCATTTCATTTTGGATGTATCTGTGTAGAGCCCCACGGTATTTCAAAACCAAATGTCATTTGGAGTCTTTGATACCCAGCTTGGTGCGCAAGGTATGGAAGGTATTGGTGAAATCTGGAACTGCTTGGCCCCTCTCTTGCCTCAGTGTGGTCCATCTCATGTACCGGTCCTCATAGTTGCCAATAGGGTAATATTGTTCCTTTATCGCATCGACAAAAATATCCCAAGTGGGATCAGCCCCATATATTTTAGACTCCTCTGTGGAACTCTGCTCCCAATAAGTTTTCCACCAATTTTTGAAATGGGGGAGAGCTTTAAGGAGTGCGAAGCTGATCTTTTCTTTGTCGGAAAAATTGTGAACAGGGAAATAACCTTCTAGCAGATTTAACCATTTGTCTAGGGCTTCTACATCTATCTGTCCTTCAAATACAGGAATATCAAAATTAACTTGTACCTTGAAAGGCGAGGTGCCTCCAAAGAGGCCACTTGATGAAGATGCACCTGTTGCTATCGACAGATGTTGAAGGATGTGAGAGAAATTCTCCATCATTTCGTCCCTCTGTCACGTGAGAGCTTGCTCAAGCAACAGACTGATAGGATCATCTGATTTGTCGTTTTTCTTTTCTTCCGCCATTGCGGGTTTCTTGGATGTGCGACAGCGATTGTATTCAAGAGAGACAATCTCGAGACCCAACTTGCTATACTCAGACCTCGTCGGGGACATGCACTGAAAAACGATCAAGAGTAGCATGCTCTGATACCATTGATCTGGATTATTTTCGGCACGAAGTGAGAGCGAAGATATAATAAAGAAATGCAAAGAGATATCATAGATATTCAATAATATAACAAAAATGTATCATAGATGCAACCATAAACATAGATATACAGTAATACACGATTTCTATTAATGAAAGAAATATACAAAGATTGTAAAAATACAGAGTGAAAGACTCGCTAGAATGGTGGTAGCGTATCTCTGAGAAGAGATGTGACTGCTACTCGCATTCGCAAGAAGATGATTACTTGAGGATTTGAAGGCCTTTTTTACAATAAATAGGAATAAAAAAATTCATAGACATCCAAAAACCTAACCCTAGGAGATGAAGTGTCAAAAGTCATGTGGGCCCCGTTTGGGTAAGTTAGTCCATCAACTTCCCGGGGTCGTAACTTTTGCATACGATCTCCGTTTTAGGCGCATGATAGCTCATTGGAAAGGTATCGTCAATGAGATTCATTTTGGGGCCTCAATCATGCCTTCAGCTATCATTGAGTTGGGTCGATATCGGAAAACCTTCATTTAGGCTCTCAAAATGGCTCCAGAAGTTAAAACTTGCTAAAAATAGTAAAATGCCAAAATTGTCAAAAAACTGTTTTGAGGCAATTGGAAAAGGTGGGTGGCCACCGATATCCATCTAGATCAGGTTTCATGCTATATTTTCCTCTTTATGTTGGTCAAGCTCTGCAACAAGACTGCGTTAATTTCTGTTTGTTTTTCTTTCTCCTTATCAATCTCTCATTGTCAGCCTTGCAACTCTGTAATTTGGCCCTGAGGCTCCTTATAGTTTCAACCAGATATGGAGGGGTTTCCATTGCCCTCCTTTTGTCATATTCTTCATCTCTATTGTGGGAGCCATCCCCCACTTCATAACACGTCACCATCCTTTATTCTTTAAATTTTCTCGTGATTTAGTGACTGCTCGAGTGTTGTCAAAAACACTTATTGTTAGCTAACAGTCTATTAGTTCATGAACAATACATGGTTCAATTTCTTAAATGCACACACACAATAGAAAGTTTCATTCTTTTTTTTAATAACATTTTTAACCAGACTTTTTAAGAAAGAGGTAAGGTAGAGTGTCACTCTTTTAAAAGTACTCCAAATAGAGTTTTTAAGTGACTCGTCCATGAGCCCAAGTAGGCCAAGTGTTGTAACCATGCTCTGATACCAATTTCTAGTACACCCATGACGGGGATAAAATATATATATATATAAAATCATCCTCCTTACAGGAACAAATCCTCTCTCTCTACGGGTTCTAATTTAGACAGTTGGGGAACCAACTCGACCTTCTGGTCAAGGATCTCTGATTCTGGAGCCAAACAACTCTTTGAGACCTTGATGGTCTCATTTTGTAATTAAACATAGAACCTTTTGACTACCTGGCGCAGGGCTAAGGATACCCGCGACCTCTATCTACACACTTCTGAAATGTAGGATTCTAGGTGCTAGTTCCTTTTCCGTTAACCCCCTCCTTCATATGACCCTGGGCTATGATCTCTTGGAAAATATATGATTTTGGGTGCGTCCAAGTGTGGTTTTAAACCAACCCACTTTTCTCCCCAGAATTTACTACAAAGAGCCATGTATGCCTTTGGTAATACCATGGTTTCAATTGTGGCCCGCTCAAGGAGAATTAAGACTCGAGCATGTTCTGGCCCCATAATTCTTCCCGAACGTCGATCTCTTGCTTTTGGGGATGATCCGTGATCAACGACTGCTATCTATCCTCCTTTTCTGTCTTTCACGTGCCTTCGTAGACCTCCCAATCCATCGGCACATAGCTCCCTTCCCAATCGATGGTTACGATTGGTTTTGACTCTCCATCCTTCGGGAGTTTCAACTCTCAAATTCTCGCTACCTCCTTTGTAGCTATCTTACGGAGCGGAAGATCTGCTGACACGTATTCTCCCTAATCAACGGTTGTGCTCCCACTTCGGGACTTTGGCCTCCCTAACCAGATCAACGGTCCTACAACACCCTTCTTTATCAGCAATCGAGAGCTTCTCCAGGTCTTTGGACTCTTCCTCCTCCAGTTTCCTCCGGAGTTCTAGATCTAGCGCCACGTGTCCTCCTTCACATCGACGACTCTTGTCACTTCGGATTTTCAGACTTCAGAAATCTCAAATATCAACTCTCACCTTCCTCCAATGACTTTTATCCAGAGTTAATAATCTACTAATGTGTGTCTCCCCTTGGATCAACGGCTATGATCACTTCGCGTCTCTGGACTTCGAGATTCTCAAGTCTCAACTTTCACTACCTTTGAAGTATGCGTATTTCTGCCATGTGTCTGCTTCAATCGGATGGTTGAAACTTACTTCAGGTCTTTACCCAAAATCCACAGATTCATGCCACTTGTTCTCCATATCTGACGGTTCATATCTACTTCGGACGATCCGACGGTTGATGTTTACTTCAGGTGTTTACTCAGAATCCACATATTCACGCCACTTGTTCTTCGGATCTGATGCTTTAGATCTACTTTGGACGATCTGACGATCGACGTTTACTTCAGATCTTTTCCCAGAATCCACAGATTCACGCCACCTTTCCTCTGGATCTGATGGTTCAGATCTACTTCGTCCCTTCGGTGCTTCGGTACTTTGTCTCTTCGGTGCTTCAACTCTTCGATGCTTCAACTCTTCGGCTCTTCAGCACTTCGACGCTTCAACGTTTCGGGCTTCAGGAGTTTCAAATCTCAATCTGAAACTCTTGAAGTGATTTCTCCGAAGTCTACGATCTATCATCACGTGTCCCTCTGGATCTGACGGTTCAAATATCCTTCCACTCTCCAGGACTCGGGAACCTCAAATCTCAAACTTTATCTTCTCTCAAAGTATGCAGATTCCTGCCGCGTGTCCACTTGAATCAGACGGTTGAGGCTTACTTCGGGTCTTTACCCAAAATCTACAGATTTATGCCACTTGTCCTCTTGATCTGATGGCTATGAATTACTTCAGGACTTTACCCAGAATCCATAGATCTATGCCATGTCTCTTCTGGATCAGATGATCTAGATTCTCCTCGGACGATACGATGCTTGAGATTTACTTCGGGCAATCTGAAAACTAAGATCTGCTTCGAATGATCGGACGATTGAGATTTACTTCGGCTATTTCACCTCCTCTTGGTCCATGAACTTCTGGAGTTATGGATCTTACGCCACCTATCCTCCTTGACGATGGATGGTCCCAAAATACTTCGGGACTTCAGAACTTTGGTAAGTTCTCTTCTCTTGCGTGTGTAAAGTGCTAAGGTTAGTGCACCTTGCTTAGATCAGAGGGTTGTCGATACTCAGAGTTGTGATCCTCGACGTTCTATTTATCTGTATGTATGATTAGTTGTGAACATTTAAAAAATATGCATTAGGAACATCGCTTGTTTTTTTTTTTTTTTAAGTAAGATTGTATAAAAGTCTGTCAAAATCAGAGAGTACAAAGAACTTCCATGGTTTCAAGCTATAAAAACTGAGCTTCCCCTAAGGGGAAACCATCTCAGCTAGCCGAACCACTTCATAACTTAAATCTTAGACCTCTACTGACACAAATAGAGTTCAAAATTATGGCCCCTAACGGCGGCCATTACAACTGTGCAAAGTGTAAACATAACCATAATAACCATAGACAACTGCCTGAGAGGTGGCCAAAAAGGTGGCCATGCATAAAACAAAGCAACAGAAAAATCACCGATATGGGTTTTAGTGCGGCCACGCATCCAGGAAGAAGGCATTGAATGTCGAGTCCCCGGGAGGAGTCGAATCCTCCTCGACTGGTATCCCATCCAGCTGCATGGCATCCTCCAGCTGTGGTGGCACGTTCTCCTCTTGTTGGACGTCCTCTAGCCGAGATGGAATCCCTTGCTCCTCGTGGTCTGGCTCGGCATGAACCAAATTTTCCAGTGACGGAGGTGGTGCCAACACTGGTGTCAAATTTGGTTCTGCTTGGGCTGCCTCTGCTGGGAGGTGAAGAGCACCCTGCATTGTGGAGAGCAAATGCAGGAGTTGACAGGATTTTTCATCCTGGGTCTCCAAGCGGAACCGTAGGTCATCCACGTCCCGACACAAGTCGAATACCAGGATCTGCAACAGTGTGAGGCATGTTTTCCATTCACAGTCTGGATCAGCATTGGAACCGACTCGAGAGTGGGGTTGCTAACATGAATTTTGGCTGGCTTCTAGACCATCCATCTGATATCGAGCGTCGAGAGGTTGGGGCTAAAGCGACTGGGAGGCTAGAGAGTTAGGAGGAGCCAATGGGCCTGGGTGTGAAGCAGAGGATAAATTTCTGGAAGGTCCTGGGTTATAATCCAGTGAGGCTGTTGAGTAGTCCATCCCCTCCATTCTATTGGCAAGGGATGCAAAGAGGGGCGAGAGATTTTCTGGAGTGTGGGTCAACTATGCCAGGGAGGAGGATGAGGTGGCCGACGAGGAGGAGGATAAATGGGAGGGAGCGAGCATGGGACGAAGGACCATGCGGGGTCGGCTTGGTTGCCAGGTCGACCCTCGTTTAGACTTCCCTCGAAGCCTGGGCATCTTCGAAACACCGGGAGAGCGAAAATGAGCCAGGAACAGACCGAGAGAGAACGACAGCAGAGCAGGTGAAGGCTAGGTAGGAGGCCAAGCTCTGAGGAAAACAACTAGGAAGGAATGAGCCATCCAGAGCTGGTGATGCAATTCAAATAGGCTGAGGAGCTGGTGTAATTCCATAAATAACCGCACGTGCAGAGTAAAGGCTGAATGAAGGTGCTGGTCCATCTAATGGACGACAAGGCAGAGCAGGGTGCACTGAGAGTAATGGCACCCTACCTCAATCGAGCTGAACTTAAAGGCATGAGGTAGGTGGGAGGGAGTGGCACGCAGTCATCACGTGGCCGACACCACAAAGGCTCTCTCCAGGCTTCTCCTCTCGACGTGTGTGCTCCACTAGCACCCCATCTGGGGGGGAACATCGCTTGTTGTTATCGTCTACGTGTGGGATATGTGTGTGCTAGCTATGCCTAAATATCCAACACACATACAATATTATGGTTCAATAAACTCATTAGTTACTAATGTCTAGGCTATTAATGAATTAATTAATAAGTTGTCAATTTGAAGTTATATTATATGAATATAAATATCATCAGTAAGATAAGCATTCAATAACTTTGGTCATTATGTGTGAAGTAATATTATATTAATATAAATATCATCAATAAGATAAGAATTCAATAAGTTTGGTCATCAATATAATCAATTTTTAAATTGTCTTCAATATTAAGTTATATTAAGATGAGGTGGAGAAAATGGAGCAAATGTAATATTGGGAGGCTTTGTTGGAGTTAGAAATCTAGATTGAAAGCAATCATGACAATAATTTCAAATGTAAGTCCATCATATCCTATTGTAAACATAGTAATGTGAGTTTTAATGGGATATATATTTTGAAGAGGATGCAATTGAGTGAGTCTTAATTGTCACAAAATTGATGAAAATTTACCTTCTTTATATTGAATTAGTTTGAAATTTTAAAACTTTAATACTTACATCATTTCTTATTTATCTAAAATTCCAAACAATACTAAAAAAAATTCTTATATAAAAATAAATGGTGTTTATTATAACCTTTCTTCATTAACTTTATATTTATATACCCATTTTAATAATTATACTATGTTTCATTTACCTAGAACTATTTATAAATAGGATAACAAATATGGTCACATGAAGATGTTAATACATTCCTATATTCATTCTTGTAGATGTCACAAAGTCATATATAGGTGTGTGTCCTTTATAGATGGACATATGGAAAGGACTTGTTAAGTGTCATATATATTACACTATAAAAAATTGTCACAATAGATCATACCATAGTTTCTAAAATCAATCATATGTAATGTTTTGTTTTAAAATTAAGATTTAATTTACTATTTGGATAAGAAAACAACATAAAATGCTTAAGAAAATAACATACCAACCATGAACAAAATTAACATACCAATCATGAACAGAATTAACATAATTAATTTTGTTCTATTTCTGTCATATTTAATTCATATTTAATACTATTGATTCTGTCATTTTTCATAAAATGACAACAAATCCAACAAAGATCAGAAACACACATTAGTTTAGATATGTATTACTCTTAGTTATAACAACATATCAAACACACATCATAGAACATGAACAAATCTTCTTGTATGAGTCATAACCCTATATTATGTTGAGATCATATAGACGCATAGAGTAGATTAACATAAGTTGAATGTAAATGATGTTGTTGTATTTGTATTAGTACCGAGTTAGAACCAATCTCATAAATATGAAAAGGTATAAGAGGTGAATACATGTAACATATGAGCACAACCAGTATAGTTCTTATTCATATCCTATACTAGGAGTAGGACCCTAATCAATAAGAATGCAACAACAGTGTCATTATGAATGAATATGATGGAATTACTTCTAAGAAGAGAATGTAGTGTAATTCAGTTTGTTCATAGGGCTTGTTGTGGTTTCATATCATATTATCTCATTACTTCATCATGTTCAACCCTATATAGTTAGCTGGTATGATTACAACAGGTTTGATTCATGGTTTTGTACACTTCCTTTATCCCTATTGTTTCCATGATTGTAATTTTTAACTAAAAATTTAAATTAGCAATACTATTAGCAGAGAAGTGGAGTTTTTGTCAACGTTGTACTTATTTTGTTCCTATTGCAGCAACTACTATAGACATATTTTTGTATTTCAATCTTTTTGTTAGGTCTGTTAAATATTGTGATATGTATTAGGTCCTTTATGGTGATGTTTCTTTACGGTTGTTTTCAGAGTCTAATTTTGTTCAGTTTGGGCACTATTTAGGGTAGTGGTGGCCCTGTAGTAGACATGATTAGCCCTTGGTCTCACTGTTTATAGTTAGAATAGCTAGTCTGTGTCCTTCCCTAAATTTTACAGTCTCTTGAGGCCTATGTCTATTTTTTGCAACTCTGTCTATTTGCTTAGCAGTTGTATGGATTTCCTATGGAACTGGGCCTTTGTTATTGGTTCTATATCTACTTATCATGCTGCTTGAGGTACTACATGAACATGGCCGAATATGGCCCTGTTCATGTACATTGACATGCCCGAATTTAGGCCTGTCCCTATACATGGAGTTCATGTACATTGACATGCCCGAATTTAGGCCTGTCCCTATACATGGACAGGGCCATATTCGCCCCTATCCATGGACAGGGACAGGTCCGAATTCAGGCATGTCCTTGTACATGGACAGGGTCGAATAAGGCCCTATCAACATTTTAAACAAAATTTATAAACTCAATTTTTTAACTAAAAATTTAAAATTTTAACATATTTGAAATTCGGCCCTGTTTAAAAATTTAAAATTCAGCTCTATTTAAAAATTTAAAATTTAAACATATTTAAACAAATTTGAAACATGTTTAAAAAATTAAAATTTAAACATATTTAAACATAAGGGACAGAGCCATATTCGACCATGTCCATTTACATTTACAGTCGCAGGGTCGAATAAGGCCCTATTAACAATCTAAAAATAACTTCTAAATTCTAAAATTTAAATAGAAATTTAAAATTTAAGCTCGAAATAGAAATTTAAAATTTAAATTCTAAAATTTTAAAATAAGTTCTAACTTTTACATGGATAGGGTGAATAAAGCCCTGTCAACATTCTAAACAAAATTTCTAAACTCAAATTTTTAACTAAAAATTTAAATTTTCTAAAAATTTAAAATTTAAACATATTTGAAATTGGGCCTTGTTTAAAAATTTAAAATTCGGCCTTGTTTAAAAAATTAAAATTTAAACATATTTAAACATATTTGAAACATGTTTAAAAACTGAAAATTTAAACATAAGGGACAAAGCTATATTCGACCCTGTGTCCATATACAGGTACATGCTCAAATTCAGGCCTGTCAATGTACATGAATAGGGACGAATAAGGCCCGGTCAACAATCTAAAAAAAATTAAGTTCTAACTTGAAATTCTAAATTTTAATTCTAAATTTTATACTATAATTCTAAATATCTAATCTAAACATACCTGGACTGAATGCCCGCAACTCTAACGTCTGCCAGTTGGCTGCTCCAATGTCTACAACACCGCCCGTCCGCAGCAAACACTGCCTGCCCGTCCGCAGCAAACACCGCCCATCTGCCCGCAGCAAACAACAAACACATGTGTCATTGATTGCCTTGGGGCTCGGAATTTATATTTCATTGAAACGAGTTTATATTCTATTTCTGAGTGCCACACACTTGTTTTGATTTGAATTGTTTTTCTTTTATTTTTAAAAATAATTTTAATAGTGTATATATGTTTAAGTTTAACTTAAATTATTAATTTACGATGAATCGTTAATTTAATTTTTATGATTTATAATATAAAAATATTATAACAAATTTTGTTATTTTTAAATTTATATAAAACAATTTGAAAATTATTAATTTTAATTATATATATATATATATATATATATATATATATATATATATATATATATATATCAAAATTTAAAATAATATTTTTAATATTATAATATTAATAATTAAAAAATTATAATAAAATGTTACAAATTAAATATTTTTTTATAAAATATGTTGGCATATTTTTTTACTAATATAACGAGTGTAAAGCTTTCAAATAATTAAAAAAAATTACTTAGTAAAAACTCATAATTATTATCTCTTCTAATAAGTGTAAAACTTTCAAATAATCAAAAAATTTACTTAGTCAAAACTTATCATTATTACATCATAGTAAAGCTTTCAAATAATTAAAAATTTTACTTAGTCAAAACTCATGTGGTAATGAATCATTATTTCTATCACCTTTAATATAATATGATTAGAATTAATTTAAAATATAATTGAAATATTTAATATAATATAATTAGAAATAAATTAAAATATAGTTAAAATAAAAATAAATATTTAATATATAAATCATCCAATTAGCTAAAGGGATTTATTTCGTCAAAGGTATGATTTTAGTTAGTTAAAATTCATCATTTAGTATGATTTTAGTTAGTTAAAAATTTTAGTTAGTAAAATATAATTTAATTATCAATTTAATTATTGAATTATATTTAGTAAATTATAACTTAATAATTAATTTTAGTGAATTTTTAATTGTGATTAACAAAATTAACTTTGTTTTTAAATATCAATAATTTTGTTTAACTTAAAAAATTCAATAAGAAAAAAGATTTGAAAAAAATATTAATATGATAATAGTTTATTATAATTATATGGTAAATTAGTGTAAAACTTTCAAATAATCAAAAAATTTACTTAGTCAAAACTTATCATTATTACATCATAGTAAAGCTTTCAAATAATTAAAAATTTTATTTAGTCAAAACTCATGTGGTAATGAATCATTATTTCTATCACCTTTAATATAATATGATTAGAATTAATTTAAAATATAATTGAAATTGAAATATTTAATATAATATAATTAGAAATAAATTAAAATATAGTTAAAATAAAAATAAATATTTAATATATAAATTATCCAATTAGCTAAAGGGATTTATTTCGTCAAAGGTATGATTTTAGTTAGTTAAAATTCATCATTTAGTATGATTTTAGTTAGTTAAAAATTTTAGTTAGTAAAATATAATTTAATTATCAATTTAATTATTGAATTATATTTAGTAAATTATAAATTAATAATTAATTTTAGTGAATTTTTAATTGTGATTAACAAAATTAACTTTGTTTTTAAATATCAATAATTTTGTTCAACTTAAAAAATTCAATAAGAAAGAAGATTTGAAAAAAATATTAATATGATAATAGTTTATTATAATTATATGGTAAATTAATGGAATTTTTTTTTATAAAAATCCATCATATTGATGTATTTGGAAAATTAAACACTAAAAACTCTTGATATTATTAAGTTTATATATGTAAATGCTCAAAACTAATAATACATCTTTTTTTTCAATTTTGTTATAATTTTTTTATTTGTTTGGATGAAATTGGTGTCAAAGTTCTATGCATTTTAATAATTATTAATGAATTAGTTTTTAAATTCAAAAATTATTTTTTAATTTAAATTACTATTTTTGGTTTTTTAAAATCCATTTTTAAATGAAGAAATAAATTCAGCATTTTAAAAAACCTATTCTTAAATGATTTTAGATTAAAAATATTAAAATTGATTTAAAATCAAATTATTTTGATCTTTTAATTCTTTTTAATATATATATATATATATATATATATATATATATATATATAAATTTAATTTTAAAAATATGATATTACAATATTTTAGTATTAGTTAAAAAGATTGATGTGATTAAATATATCTCATTTTTGTTGTTAAAACTTTATTTTAAACTTTCTGAAATTAAAGTATGTATAAGATATTAAAACCTCCCAAAAAGGTAAGTAAACACTCATATCTAATTTTAATTTTAGCTTGTAAATAGTAAATTAAAATTTTAAAAATAATATTTTTCTGATTATTCATTAGTGATTGATGACAAAGATTTATTATTTAAAGGGTAGGTTAAAAGATAGCTTTTTCGGTTGGAATTTGTGGATGTAAATTTAGATAGCTTTTCTGTTGTTTAAATTGCATTTTTGAATGTATAAATAAATTCAACTTGCTGAAAAACCCTTGAAACACTTGTTGAATTATACAAACTTAGCCACTCAAATCTACATATCCAACCATTTCTCATTAA
>JASDQU010310123.1:9068-24902 GCA_032191745.1 Picea mariana | reverse complement strand
AATCATTTTCCTCTTATCAGGATAACAAAACATCCTTGCTCGTCCACTCTTTCTTCTATTTATACTAGTCTTTCTTGAGGGGATGGAGCACATTCCCCTTAAGCTATCATTCAAGAAAAACTTTCACGACTCTTCAAAATGGAGTCGACCATGCATCCATGGTATTCACTTAATCTTGGTAAGCGCAATTCTTGCCTTAAATATCACTCATCAAGGCAGCCATATTGTGCCTTTAGTATACATTTATCCTTACATCATGCATGTGCATCACTTGCACATTTAATATCATTCATACCTAATTGGTATTAAAATTAGGCTTCATATCAAGAAGCTTCACAATGCATTAAATCCATGCACTCAAGCATATACACACAAGCCAAACATTCATCATGCAAGCTCATTGCTTGCACCTTTTTTCATGTCATTCACACACATGGACATATCAGACTTCTAGATCCTTCTCCCAAGGATCTTCCAATTCATCCTTATGACAAGTCTCATAGGGACACTCAACACTGAGCTTCCCTGTCAGTTGAGAGCTTGCATTTATTCACAAGATATCCGCCTGAAAGTTTAACAAACACAGTCATAGCTATGTTCCCTTTTTATATGGTAACAACTAGCAAGAAAACATTCTTGCCTCAACCTCCCTGGAACATTACCCAACTTATAAATACATTCTGGGCAATTAAAACCATGCCCAAGGTGACATAATCAACCAAACCAACTTCCAATTATATCTATACGGCTACCATCCACCACTAGATGTCAATTTGACCCCTTGGGATTCTAGAAGTGCCCCAACACTTCCTTTACCACATTCAGGATCATCATTTAATCAACCATTTTATATTATCTTTAAGAATAATGTCTAATACCATTTGGACTACTTACTAAGTATCCTAGTTCAGAAATCCAGAGTATCTTTAGGTCAAGATCAGTCTTGACCATTACACCTAGAATTCTTCCTTTTGTTCAGCAACAGTTAGCTTGGATAGAGGCCACTCTCCTCCTCCCACAAGAACTCTAGCAGGTTAGTTTCCTATCCACCAAGCAAGGGAGGCTATTGTGATTTCTCACTCAATCACTCTATATTTCTACAGCTTTGTTTATCATCTTGATTAGAAAAACCCTATCCAACAATTCCCATACCCAGAAACAAAATTTGTTTCTCAGTCCACTTGAAAGTCGAGAGCTGCAAATGCTCTCCTTTTTCAGGGAATGGTCACCAAACTCATTCCTCTGATCATGAGGGGTTATACACCTATACTATGTTTAACCCTTCATTAAAGAAGTAATCATTACTACTACGGATCCTTTCCATCCGTTCACATTGTTATTTTAGTTTAAATATTAGTGTTCTTTAGCATAATCCCATTCATGTAGGATCGGCTTTCATTTCCCAAGAAATGCTAGGCTCCCTTTGTCACAGACTAGCATGGCTCAATATCGTTGGGGTAAAGTCCCAACTGTATTTTAAATCTGCATCCTTCTACTTGAGGAACTTATACAGATGATTCATGTTTGGCGGTAATATTCTCCACAGGCTCATCTTAGCCTTGGTAGCCGAATCTTATGACTATACAACAGCGCGTACAATTGCATAGTGAAGTCAACTTCTTTATTTGGAGACATTAGCAACATATAGTGCCAGTTTCCAAAACATATATCAACAGTAAAGGATCTCATTCCTCTCTTCAATAGGGGTTTTCTAAGCCTCTTAGGAATGCGGTAAGATAGGGTGTTGCCCCTTAAAGTTCTCCAGAAATATTTTCATACAACTCATACATGAGCCCAAGCAGGCCAAGTGTTGAAACCATGCTCTGATACCAATTTGTAACACACCCAGGACGGGGCATAAATTTTTTTGTTTTTCTTAAAGAACATAATCTCCATTCATGGTTTCTAATTTGGAAAGTCGGGAAACCAATCCGACCTGCTGGTCAAGGATCTCCGATTCTGAAGCCAAAYAACTCTCTAAGACCTTGATGGTCTCGTTCTATAATTAAGCATGGAACCTTTCGGCTTCTTGGTGCAGGTTTAATGGCACCCGCGACCTTCCCTTTCGCTCCCCTGCGAAATCTTAGAGCACTGGGCGTTAGCTCCTTTTTTGGATAAGCCCCCTCTTGATGTGACCTTGTGCAATGACCTTATGGGACCGTGTGATTGTGGATGCGACCAAAGGCGATTCGAATCAAACTGGTTTTCAGCCCACAATTCTCCTCGAGCCTCCACGTGTCCTCTTTTCAAATCCATGGTTTGAATTGTGGCCCACCCTCAACTTTTTAATGTTCGTGCAACTTCTATCCCTGCAATGCTATGGGACCATCGATCTCCCAATCTTGAAGGTACTTTGAAAACTTGAGGTTCAGATCTGCCCCTCTCAGACCTACGAATAAGATCCGACCTCTTGCAAAATCAATGGACGAGATTTCCTTCATGATTTTGGGTTTCGGGAGTTTCAACTCTCAAAACCCTGCTCTCTTTCATACTTCAATATTCTGAGTTGACGATCTGTGGGCACCTGTCCTCCTAATCAATTTCCCTAGATTTACTTCGGGTGGTTTAAATTTCAACTGGATCAACGGTCCTGCCTTTACTTCAGGTGGTTGACCTTTCAATTGGATCAACGGTCCTGTGGCCCTCTTCTCGATCAACAGTCGAGATCTCCTTCGGTTTTTGGACTTCTGAGATCTCAAATCTCAAACTTCACCCTTTTTCCCAATGGTTTTTATCCAAAGGCTATAATCCATTGACATGTGTCCTCTTGATCTGACAATCGAGGATTACTTCAGGTCTTTACCGGGTGTCCACAGATTTGCTCCATGCCTCCCTTAGATCGGACGGCTATGAATTACTTCGGATATTTATCCGAAGTTCTCATATTTTCGCCATGTCTCCCTTGGATCTGACAGCTTATATCCACTTCGTGTGATCCGATGCTTGATATTCACTTCGGACGATCTAACGACTCAGCTTCACTTCGACTGATCGAATGGTTGAGATTTACTTCAGATTTTCAGAAGTTCGGACTTCGAAATTCTCAACTCTCAAACCTTGCCTTCTACTGAATGGATAGTGTCTGACGGCTCAGATTCACCTTAGGGATCCAACTCTTGAGATTTAATTTTGGTGATGTGATGGCTCAGATATTCTTCGGTTGATCGGACGATTGGGATTCACTTCGAATTTCTAGGACTTCGGGCTTCCCGAATCTCAAATCTCAACTAAGAAACTCTTGAATGGATTTCCCGAAGCTGTTGATCTGACGACTCAGATTCACTTTGGTAATCCGAAGCTTGAGATTTACTTTGGATGATTAGATGGTCGACATTTACTTCGGGTCTTCACCCAGAATCCACAAATCCATGCCACTTGTCCTCTAGATCTGATGGTTCAGATCTACTTCGGACGATATGACGGTTGACGTTTACTTCGGGTCTTCAACCAAAATCCACAGATTCACACAACCTGTCCTCTAGATATGACGATTCAGATCAACTTCGGACAATCTGATTGTTGATGTTTACTTCAGGTCTTTACCCGAAATCCACATATTCATGCCACCTGTCCTCTGGATCTGATGGTTAAGATCTCTTCGGCGCTTCGACCCTTCATCACTTCGATGCTTTAGCCCTTCGGCATTTTGGTGCTTCAGGCTTCAAGAGTTTCAACTCTTAATCTGAAACTCTTGAAGTGATTTCTCCGAAGTCTACGATCTATCATCATGTGTCCCTCTGGATCTGATGGTCCAGATCTCCTTCAGCTCTCCGGGACTCAAAAACCTCAAATCTCAAACTTTACTTTCACCCGAGGACAACAGATCTCCACCACATGTCCCTTTCAATCCGATGGTTGAGATTTACTTCCGAGCTTCGGGAGTTTCAACTGCTCGGACCTCGAAGGTCTTTGTCCCTTATATTCCTCAAAGGGATATCTATTCCCTCCTGGTAACTTTCGCTCAAGCACTCCTTACTGAGTTGTAGAGTGTTCGGTAACTTTGTGAGTGTCTCCTAGGTTCTCTGTAACTTTGCCTTCGGGGTTTGGTCATTCCAACATGCAACTCTCCTGAAGCGCGGACTCTGAATCTCATAGATTGGATGGTCGAGAAGGATCTCTATGGATCTAGATATCAACAGTCCAGATTAACTTCAAGACTTTAGGACTTCAGGGATTTTTACTTCCCTTACAAAAAACTCACAGTTCGTCGAACTCGCAAAGTCCGGAGGACTCAAGGGGTTAACTCCCGCACTCCTTTCCATATCCAACGATCACAACAGACCTTGGGTCTTTCAGAATAGTTTCTCGTTCGTTTGTCATCATAACAAAGGAGATTTTCCTTTCGATAATTCAATCTCACTATTCTTCCTGATCTTGGTTGGCTCTGAAAGACTTAAGAGCCTTGCACTCTTTATTTAGAACGTAACACTTGGAAGAATCCTTTCACGCACCCCTTACGTCCATTCCTCAACTCTAGAACTTAAGTGGTTCTCGGTCTATGTTTGTCTCGAAGAGAGCCTGTTCATACATTCACTATCTCTCTTGAGATTTAATAGACTCCATCCTCCAAGGGACTTAGAACGACAAGGAGGGTCGATACGCATACATGAAACTATGCCCGAGGTCGACGAAATCACAATTCGTGGCTCTAGCTTAAGCCTCCACAAGAGACAAGCATTTACGAGTATAAAACATATCCCATCCATATAATTTCTTACTTGCCTAATTATACAATCAAGCGGACACCAAAACAGGATACAGTATAAATCATTAAACAAACATATCTATCCCTGCAACATTCATAGGACATCCAACTTTAATTCACAGTACCACTTAAATACACAAGATATGTGATTACTTATCTATTACAGGTTGTAGCCAACCAACTGACTGTGGGTGTTCATCCTTCCACCCGACCATAGACTCAGAGGCATTCATTCTTAGCACTCTGGCCATGTCCGTGCCAAGCCATGATATCACGAGGGAACTCTTGCAGTTCTCAAGGACTCTTTCTCTGTTTTAGCTTCTGCTCAGGTTATGTTCTCTGCAAACTTTCAGAGATTTCCTTCTTTGTTATGGCCTCGGTGAGGTTTATCAGATACTCACTCAGCATCAAGCTCGTAGCCTTCTGTTCATTATCTGCTGGAGAGCTCTACGCATTCTCCTTATCGATTTGTATATCTTTCTTCCAGGATGGTTCTCGACCCATCCTGTTCCTTCTGTCAGAAGAGAGCTCCGGTCAGCTTGGTCTACCATACCAGTGGTACTTCGGGCTGACATTCTGTAGTTTTGGCCATGCTTCCATTTATGGGAGTGGTTGATAATTCAACCACTTGTCCTTTCTTCATTAACTGATTTCTCTCCTTGGGATCCAAGGAGGTTTATTATCCTCATCAAGGGAATTTTGGGTTATTTGATATAATGATCCTCCTTTATAGTTTTCACATTCTTTCCTTTAGTGATATCATGGCCAGTACTTTCAAGGCTTCACCCCCATAGTCAGTTATTGGCAACTCAAACAATAATACATTTATACTGTCCACATGTCTTAGCATGGTAATCCTATTTTATGATTAATTACAAGCTGAGGGGAAATAGAGGTGTTACATTGAACCTTTCCGTTAATGCATATTTTAATGTTTTCAATTTTGCCTCAAATTGTTCCTTAGTCATAAACACTGAATTTAAAATAATTTTTGAGTCATAAACATCTCCTGTGGTTGCAGCTAAGTCCAAATCAATTAATTTTAAATAACATTCACCCCTTTTTACACTTAAAGTATCAAGGTCATCAAATATTTCTTTTAAGCATTTAATTATTTTTATCCAACAAGCCTTTAATTGTTTAATGTGAATCAGGGAGGGAAAGTATTCTTCTTTTCTTTTATGCTCGTTCATATTTGAAAATTTAATCACAAAAGTAGTAATTTCCTCTTTATAAAACCCTTCATTATTTTTCAGATCAACTTCCAAGTACTGTTTCAAATTTGACATTTTTTATGCCAAAACAATGAAATTGTTCATTAACTCCCATGTCTCAAGAATTAGAGACATTCTCTTTTGAACATTCTCTCCAATATATTGTTTGACAACCACAAGTAAACTTGATGCCCCTTTTAGTTTTGAATTAGACTCTGGTGTGCCATCCAAAGTATTCTATGGCTTCATAGTGGTTATTGATGACCATTTTGGTCATCATTTTCTAACCAACAAAACATTGCTAAACAACCCCTCAAATCACACTGCTTACGCAAACTTTTGCACACTCTCTTCGATCTACCATTACATTTTTAAAAGATTTTCTCCCATTCCTAACACTATCAAATTTAATACTACGATTCACTTTCCCACATATGTTTCATGCCATTATGTTTCATGCCATTTTAATGATATTACTTCATAAATGTTTTACTTACCTATGGTTATGACATTCCGAAAGAAAAAAAATATGTCATATCCTCCATGCCCATTTCCAGATGACACCTTTATTATTTAAATAAAAATATTGGTCCCCACTTTGTCTTTAAAGAAGGGATTAATTTATATATTTTGGAGCCATTATGTGATGCCCTACATAGCCTTTGAATATAAAGAAAATATTTTTAAGGCCATGACATGTAGAATATAAAGAAAGAAAATATTTTTAGGGCCATGACATGTACAACTTTGGTCATATTATAACCAATATATCTCACTTTTCCAAGATATGTCACGTGTCTCTTTCTTCAATTATAAGCATTATAATGCAAGGGTTCTACTTTCCACTTGTTTATGTTTTCAACGTTGTTCCAAGCCATGCCAAATTCTTAAAAATTTACCAAATTTGCTTTTCATTAAGCCATGGTTGATAGCCAAAATCGAATAATCCTTCCACGTGAGATACCCACGCAGACTCATCCCAGGATGCGTCGGTCCAGAAGCCTACATATACGTTGCTTAAATTTTGTATGCAACATATTGATATCATATAGAGGGCGTTGAATATATCGACCCACTTGAAAGCTAAATCACAACAAATATGGGATTTGCCCCGCAAGGTCGAGTTTTGTTTAAAACATCTTTTTCTTTTTTGGAAATCTTTTGGAATTCCATGATGGATAAAAAAATTTACTGATAAGAACGATGCGCAGAGTTTAATTTTGGAGATTCTTCAGTTTCGGTGGGAACTGTTAGATAATAATGACGAAATGTCATAGTTAGGAAATAGTTAAAACAGATTCCTATTTTAGTTAATGAGTGGTTTTCAGATCCATCAATTTAGGAGTTTGTTAGGGGCTATCCTAACCTATAAATATGTACTCAATTTATCAAATTGATAATAGATTGTGTGAGCATAGAATCACTTGTGATGTGCCCTTATGGCTTTACTGTTATTGAGATTTATCCTTCCCAATTTCTAATTTGGTATCAGAGCTGGTGCAAGGGAGTTGTATTCGTTGTGCACTGTGAGTGCTATCCCAATCTCTAAGTGTTGTCCCCATTCGGTGACCGATTTGTCGCCTGGCGCTTATGTGCCCAGTGTGCTTGCGTGAAGGATCGTTGTGTGAAATCCTATCGTTGTGTGGAGATTGCAGAATTATTCTTATTGTGAAGGGGCCGACCGTATCTTTGTTGCGTGCTGCAATTGCTAAAACATCACTACGATTTGAAAGATTGCGATCTGATTATCACTGTGATTTGTCACTGCAGAATGAGTGTTGTCATTGCACCGATTTAATTATACATGTGTGGTGCAGCTGGAGTGTTGGCGTTCTCTGACGTCATATCTGCTGCGTGCTCAGCTCATCTCATCGACTGTCAAGTGGACTATTGTCGACCTAAATTATATGTTGTGTTGTCCCTCTTATATGTTGTGTGTTGCAAGCATCATTCTTTAGCTAGAGCTATTCGTTGTGTGCGAACTTGGATGTGACAATGAAGTGTCATGTTGCATTGACATCCACAGTAATGTCAACAGAAGAGTTATGGCACCACAAGTATGGACACCTAAATTGCAATGATTTGATGTTGTTACAACGAAAAACTATGGTAGAAGGTCTTCCTGCTATGAAAAATGATAAATTTCCATGTGAAGCATGTGCACTTGGTAAACAACATAGAGAGGAGTTTCCTATTCATACAGAGAAAAGACAAACAGACACTCTTGAATTAATTCACACTGATGTATGCGGACCTATGCAAACTAGGTCACTTGGTGGTGCTTCCTACTTTCTTATATTTGTTGATGATGGATCTAGATATACATGGGTCTATTTCATAAGGAGTAAAAGTGATGTATTTGAGTACTTCAAAGAATTCAAAACTATGGTTGAAAAACAAACAAGAAAATGTATTAAAGTTCTCAGATCTGATCAGGGTGGTGAATATACATCAGGTGCATTTAAAAGTTACTGTAAATTTCATTGGATCCAACAACAATTTACAATACCTCATACAACTCAGCAAAATGGTGTTGCTGAGAGGTGGAACAAAACACTGGTGGAGTGTGCTCGCAGTATGCTTCAAGGTAAAAACATTTCTAATGGTTTTTGGGCAAAAGCCATTAACACTGTTGTTTATTTAAAGAATCGTAGTCCAACTAAGAAATTAGATTTCCAAACTCCTTTTGAAATTCTTTATGATTATAAACCTGATGTCGGTCATTGAAGAGTATTTGGATCCACTGCCTTTGCACATATTCCAAAGGATGAGAGAAGGAAACTTGAAGCAAAGTCAATCAAGTGTGTTTTTATTGGGTATTGTATTGATCAAAAAGCATACAAATTGTTTGATCCCAGTTCACATAAATTGTTTGCAAATAGAGATGTGATGTTTCATGAGAATGCAGATAAAGTCGATACAATGTATGATGCAGATGCTTGGCATAATGATAGTGATAAACATGTCAAAATAGATGCAATGGTTAAAAAGGAACAAGAACAGGTACAGGTACAAGTTCAAGAACGAAATGAAAACAGTATGGACACTTCAAGCAGTCAGGATACATCAAGTGGAGAAGAGTCACCACAGAGAAGAAGACGAGATGAAAGCAGTGAAGGCCTAAGAAGGTTATCACGACAAACTCAACCACCTATAAGGTATCGAGACTATGCATTGATGTCTCATGTTATGAATGTTGTAGAACCTGTAAACTATAATCAAGTTAAATAACATGAAGTATGGAGAAATGCTATGAATGATGAATATGATTCTCTTATGAAAAATAAAACATGGGAATTAGTTGAGCTGCCTGAAAACAAAGTCCCTATTGGAAGAAAATGGTTGTATAAATCTAAATTTAAAGCAGATGGTAGCATTGACAAATATAAGGCAAGATTAGTTGCAAAAGGATATTCACAAAAGAAGGGAATTGATTATGAAGATACTTTTGCACCAATAGCTAAATTGAATACAATTAGAGTATTGATTGCCTTAGCTACAAAACATAATTGGAAGTTACATCAGTTAGATGTCAAATCTTCTTTTCTGAATGGTGATTTAAAAGAAGAGGTTTATTTGGTTCAACCTGAAGGGTTTATCAAGAAGGGACAGGATCATCTAGTCTATAGGTTAAAGAAAGCATTATATGGTTTGAAACAGGCACCGAGATCATGGTATGTAAAGATAGATACCTTCTTTTATCAGAATGGGTTTGTGAAAAGCAAGAATGATCCTAATCTATATGTTAAGAAATATGAAGAAGGAAATGTTGCTTTAATATCTTTATATGTGGATGATCTCATTATTATAGGGAGTTCATGTAAGTTAATTGAAGAGATTACAATTCAGTTATCTCAAGAGTTTGAAATGAAAGACCTCAGTGAATTGCATTACTGTCTAGGACTTGAGGTTTGGAGAGAGTCTGGAAAAACATTGATCACTCAAAGTAAGTACACAAAAGAAATTCTTAAAAGGTTTGACATGAGTGAATGTAAAGCTATGTCAACTCCCTTAGAACAGAATGCAAAGATGTACAATGAAGATGGATCTAAAGAGGCATATGGTACTTTATATCGTCAGTTGGTGGGAAGTCTGAACTACCTCACCACTACAAGGCCAGACATTGCATACTCAGTCAACATCCTTAGTCAGTTCATGGCTAAGCCTTCAGATAGTCATTGGAAAGCTGCGAAGAAAGCTCTTCGATATTTGAAAGGAATTGTTAATTTTGGTGTTTTATATACTAATGACTATGATGTTGAGTTAACAGGTTACTCTGATTCAGATTGGGCCGGAAATCCTAATGACAAAAAATCAACTTCAGGATATGCATTCAACATAGGTATAGGAGTCATGTCGTGGAGCAGTAAGAAACAACCAATTGTTTCTTTATCGTCAATTGAAGCTGAGTACAAAGCTCTAAGCAATGCTACTTGTGAAGTTGTTTGGTTAAGGAGAATTCTTGAAGATATTGGAAATAAACAAATGGGGTCAACTATTCTCAAATGTGACAATCAAAGTTCTATTAAATTGGCACACAACCCAATTTATCATGCCAGAACCAAGCATATTGAAATTCAACATCATTTTGTAAGAGAAAAGATACATTCAAAGGAAATTGACTTGATCTATTGTAATACCACTGATAATGTGGCTGACATMTTTACCAAGCCTCTTGGTAAACTTAAGTTTGAAATTTTTAGAAGCAAGTTAGGTGTCATAGAAAATCCRTTTCTCCATTAAAGGGGGATGTTAGAATAATCTCGAAAYGTCTTTCCCCTGTATTCGAGAGCTTGTTCTACCAGAATCTCATTTTAGATTATAAGATCCACAAATAAAGGATTCAGCTCCTGGTTTATAGGTGAGCGCTAATATTATAAATGTACCTAGTTTCTTTCAATGAAATCAAGTGTTGTGAGCTCCGTCTCACTTCTGTGTGAGGTTGATGTTAAGTTTTTATAGGAACTATGCTATAGTATTGATGCCAAAAAACAAGTCAGAACTGGTATGTCTACTTTCAGGTCACTACACCTACCCTTTTCATGCAGTCATGGTGTTCACAACTCTTTCATTGTTTAAACAAGTTGATCTCTCCCTTGAATTCATTTCTGTGGGTGATAAATGGTCTTATTCATATTTTCATATCCTTTCAACGCTTGGTAAGATTTCTTTCTTGTATTGAACTTAACTTAACTCCTACTGAGGAAACTTTGGTGCTATACAAGTCAAAAGAGGGGAGATTTGTCCTCTAGGAAATCACAACAAAAAAAGGGGTTGAAAAAAAAGGTTATCACCATCATTGCTCCATTCCATTATGGCTTAGCTTTCTTCTTCTTTCGTTCTTAGTCGTTCTATTGTAATTATGTTCTAAAATGGCTAAAGGATAAATACATGGCCCGAGTCTACCCAAAGACTTGTTAATTCAAAAGAATTCAAAAATTGTATAGGGATCACTTATAAAGAAAGATCTAGATCTTTTGAGCTCCAAGGATGTCTCTTTATTTGTTTTTATTTTTTTTTTAAATTTCATTTTTCTTCATCTTCTTAATACAACATTTAAAAAAAAAAAATACAATCATATGAACTTATTACTTTTGTAAAATATGTATATAAATTTTATTCTTTTCTTTTAATTAGCTAGTTTTAATATTTACAATCTTTTTTATTTTATTTTATTTTTAACTTATCGTTTTTGTTCTTTTATTATTTGTAATATTTTAACTTTTAAAATAAAATTAAAACAAAATCTCACTTCACTACAATATTACTCTAATTTAGTTTTGTAGCCATTAACTAATTTCTTGTTTAATATACTTTTCTTTTAACTATCTCACTTTATCAATAGGTTTTCTTGTACATATTTTTCTTTAATTGTTTAAGCTTCTTTAAATTTTGATTTAACCTTGTTATGTCAATTTTATGAATTCATACACAAAAGTAAATATAAAATTATAAAGTTTGAAAATACATAAGAATCAAATTTTGCAAATAAGGAAAATTAAAATACCCAAAAGCATGCAATAAAGGTTTCATTTAAGACATATTAATTTAACTATCTTTTCAAGCTTTGTACTTTTTTTTTTAATTTGCATTCCACTCTTATAGAAGTACAAAATATTAAAATAATCATTTATATTTAGGCTCTTATTCTTTAAATAGGGGTCACTCTTCTTGGTTTAGCCGACCAAGAGTTTGAGATGTTGGTGTTGGGATCTCTCTAGTCCCTCAACATCTACAGTGGTGATTGGACTTGTAAATATTGGAGGTGGCATGAATGCATTTTCCAATTCCTTGATTCTTTCTTTCAAATTAATGTTTTTGATTTCCATTTCATCAACCAACATTTCAAGTGCTTCCCACGTGGTCTTGTGGATGCAAGCAATTCTAGAAGGTGGTACATCATTGAGATCTAACTTCGAATTGGATTTCCCTTGAATCCTTTTTATTTTTTGAATGGAGTCTTTCGAAAAATATTTTTTTAGAAATTTTATCTAATAGACCATTCTATACTATGAAAGATTCTTCTTCTGAAAAGGCTTGTTCTTGAGCTACAATTTTCCTCGTAACAAAAACTTCCACTAGAAGGACTCCTTTCGAGTTGGTATACAGATTAGAGGCTCACTTGCCTATAAATCTCCAAATTCCAGCATTACAAATAGCCCAACAATTCAGTACAGATAAAGAAGCATTGCAGGGACGAATCGATCAACTCGTAGAATTGGATGAGACTCAAAGAATGGCATTCGATCAAATGGCAAGGAATCAAGAGAAAGTAAAGGGAACTTTTTATCGAAAGGCAAGACAAAGAGACTTCAAGGAAGGATATCAAGTCTTACTGTGGGACAAAAGAAGAGAAAAACCAGAGATGCATCAAACGTTCGACAGTCTTTGGCTAGGCACCTACAAAATAAAGGAAGCGTCTGGGCTAGACTCTTTCTAGCAATTGGAGGAGCGAACATAGTCATGAACATAGCTTCGAGGTGATTAAATGAGCCAATTGAACTAATAGGTAATTTTTTATACCATTCATAGGCTCATCCTGATAAGGTTTGAAGAAATAATCTTACCATTACATTATCATATTCGACACGATGAAAATCGCAAACATCAAGAAATAAGTATCAATTGTTTCGTCTCCGAAAAATTCTTTCAAGGTACCCTTAGGGAGAACATGGAGGTCATGTTTCTCACATCAAATATTTAAGGGGGAATCCCTTACTCTTATTCGGTTTCCAAGTATTAGGTCTTCTTTATTTCTTGCACCATGTCCTCCACCTCCTTGTCTTTCTTCACGGGGTTCTCTTCGTGGTTCTTCTTGTGGTTGTTCATTTATTCCTACCATGTCCAGAGATATTTCGGGAATATGTTTTCCACTTCTTAGAATACAGAGTTGTTTTCTTTTACTTCTGGTAATGGGTCCTTTGTATTCATCCAGCCTCAATCTCGACCTTGTTCTTGTGCTAATCTAGCTACTCTTTCATTTATTAGGTCTTGTCTCTCATCTCTCCTCTGTCTATGGAGGATTTCCCTTTCTTCTTCTTGAACCAATGTCTTCCAAGATCTTTCCAATTCTTCTCTAGTCTCGGTTGTTGTTATTACTAGATTATATTGCTGATGTAAGATTTTTTGTTGATTATTTAATCCAATTTCCAGGTGGGGTTGATCAACCTGGGGAAAAGTCATGTATCTTTCAAAAGATGCTAAACCAAATTTCAAATTTCAATTCATTCCCCAGTATGGCCGCCAAATATGTTGACGCTTGAATATGTTAGGACTGAAATGAAAACCTCACGAGGATACAAATCCCCCTGTGTTTTTATAGAGGTGGTACTACTCTTTGTTTCAATATTTTCTTGGAATTCTATATTTTTAAAATAATATAGGACATTGAGAAAGTATGCTGTGATATTCAAAGAAATATAAAAATTTCAGAAAAATAAGAAGTTTTTTTTTAAAGAGAGTTCCTGAGAGATGACCAGGAGATTCACACATCACATATCTGAAAAAGATAAACAAAATTTCCTCACATCCATCATAGTTAAACTAAAGATTTATGATCACATAAAATAAAAGAAGATGGTTTGCACGCATAAGAGAACTTTAATAGAGTAAACACATGGGGAGCTCAAATAAAGATAATGATAGATCAATCTCAAATATTTTATACTCAAAACTCAGAGTTATAAAATACATTCAAAATTGATCCCGAAATAGCTCACTTGGGATTTCTAAAAAAATATAGAGTCTGTTACAAAGCCTTAAAGTTTAAATTTGTTTGTCCTTGGGACTGGGATTGGGGCTCCTACATGCCCTAAAGAAAATATAAACAAGAAGTAAGTTGTGGAAATAAGATGGCAGGTGATGATAGAGTAGCAAGACCTGGAAAGAAGACAGGGAGAAGTTTTCAAATTTCGATTAAACCTTTCTAGTCAAAGAAGGGGAGTAATTGGATGAAAATTTGATAAAGAAAGCAATATGTGATCAACACGAACTTACTATGATAATCTCTCTCTAATTCACTTGCTTGTTGTTGTCTTTTTATTGTCCTCATTGACGGTTATAGGAACCGTCTCAACTGTTGTTTCTTGGCCTTCTTTGGTTAATTTGTCCATTGCCTTTTTAAACGAATCTTCAATGTAGTTTTTCATTGGTGCAACATTTATTTCATGCCTGATTTTAATATTGAACAACTTGCCTTCCAAGTCTCTTAATTCATGAAAAATTCCATGTATTGCCTCCTCGATATCTTGATTTTTCGTGGAATAATCAACCATCCAATTGTCTATTTCTTCTTCAACATATTCAATTGTGCCATAAAAAAATTCAACTGATAACCCCTAAAATATCTCAACTTGTTCATTGAATTGTTGTTTTGTTAGAAACATTGAATTGAGAATTAAATTAGGGTCTTATACCTCATCATTTCTTCCTACCAGATCTATATATGTGAGTCTCTTGAACAATTCTTCTCTTTTTAGTATGCCTTCATTGCATGCTTGGACAATGTTATTCAAATTCTTGATATTTTCCTTCCAACAAGCATTTAGTTGTTTTATTCGACTTGGAGAAGGAAGATCCTCTTCTATTATTTTTATTTATGTCATGTTTGAGACTTTAATTCCAAATGTAAAGACAACATCAGTGTAGAAGCCTTCTTCATTCTTTAAATGAGCTCGCAGATACTCATGAAAATCATGTGCCCTTGAGCCGAAAGAAACAATATTTTTTGATACCTCACATGCTTTTGTTATCAGTGACATTCTCTTGTTAATGTTTTTCTCTACACAACTTCAAATTGTTGTGAGTAAACTTGAAGATCATTTCAACTTAATGGCAGGTGTAGTTGGTTTAACCATTGACAAAGGATTTTCCAGGATTGGAAGAGGCATTAAGGAATTTTTCAATTCTTTGATTCTGTATTTTAACTTAGCATTTTCAACTTCCATACCACCAATAGAATCATCAAGAGCATCCTCGATTTCCCTGTGGATTTTAGAAATTTGGGATAGCCGCATATCCTTTAGGTCGACCTCTGAGCGAGATTTTCCCTTTTTATTTTTCTAGTCACCTCTTTCTACGATCAACTTTTTAGACTCCTTATAAAAAACAACACTTTGAAAAATGAAGGATTCCTCTTCACTAAAGGTCTCATTTGCAACGAATTCCAATAAGAATTTTGTTGAGTCATATTTTATGGTTGTTCCATTGTGGGAAATATTTTCTCAATATCTACCTCTAGCTCCATGTCCTCCAGAGAAAATATTTGGATGTCATTTTCTATAATATTATCCTCTTCCTCTTGTACTAATTTCTTGCTTTTCTTTCTCACATGGAGCTTATGTGAATTCTCAATTTTCCCAGGAGGAGGATTATTCTCTCCTCTGCCACTTGAACTAATATTGACAACCTTTCTAA
>JASDQU010310122.1:117322-139324 GCA_032191745.1 Picea mariana | reverse complement strand
TGTACTGGACAGTTGTACTTTCTATTTCTGTCTTGCTTTGAGCATATATAAGCTCAGCTATTTCCTCTTCTATGGATAACTTCTGAAGCTCTTCAGTTCTGTTCTGTACTTCTTCATACATTTGAATATACTATTCTTTTCTCTCTGCATTTCTCTGTCCTTCACAATTTATCATAAACCATATATAAGATAAACCCATAAAAATAAATATACAGCATGCTTAGTGCTGGCCGACATATATGGCCTTTGTCATTTGCCGTATTGACAAAGACTGTGTGTATTTGGTGACATAATGCTCGGATTTGTATGGAACTTATTTTACTTCATTGTTTCAAAGCATAAAGAATACCCCTGAAACTAAGTTTCTGTCTGGAACGACCAAACAAAAGGGATGGATCATCATTCATTTAACAAAACATAACAACAAAATGACCAGAATGTGAGTTTATGCGCAGAGTAAGACGTACTACCTCTACAACAGATCTATTAATAAACAGAAGTCATACCCGGGATAGAAACTCACATACGCACAAGTGCGAGTGATGGTTTGAAGTTCCATTCCCATCCATTTCTAGGTCACCATAGGGATTGTCATTGATTCAATGAGTGGGGCAATGTTAAACTTTCTTATAGTTTGTGGGGTTGATCATTTGGCATGAATATGCTTGGATATTTTAAAATAGTAGTGTCACCAATTATGATTTCAGTTAAAAGATATTTCAAAACACCACAAAATAGGCATATTCTATTGTTGTTTAGCACACATACATCCATTCACACCATCTCAGCCCTTATGCCTTTGTAAGTGAAGATTACTTAGTTCATATCTTTCTTGGAGATGTTGAAAGTCATGGTTTTTGTTTTCTTCAAATTACCTTGAGGCTTCACTATTACACCATGTGAGTTTTTGAATTCTAAAAAGTGAAAGCAATATATTGCCTAGTATATAAGGGTAAAAGGAACTTATTTTTAATATATTAACAACATGTAGATACTGGGAATTGACAACATATAAATATTGGGGGTATCGAATTAGGTATTGGGGAGTGGCATTAGAATTAGGTATCAAACTAGTTTTCACTTTTCAAGATCTATAATGAGGTATTTATTCTTCTCGAATTCTCGTCTTCCTCTTCATTAGTAAATGCCCATAATCCTCTTTGTCTAGACAACCTAGGTAATACAAGGTTCATGATATCCCCCAACTCTCCCATATTGAGCTATTGTGCATATTCTGCCAACAATTTAAGACCTAACGAAATTGAGGACCAAGCATTTCATTAGAAATTGAGGATCTCAACAACACATGAAAAGAAAATAAAATGACATTCAATTATATGCATGTAGATTCTAAAAATGATTTTCTCCACCCACTAAGGAGTGTGATGTAGATGTTGATATACTTAGTGACTCAAAATCCAACCTCTCTACTACTAGTCTCTTTGTTTTGTTTCTCCTTTGGTAAAGAGAACATAAGACATGATTTGGCTAATTTGGATCCGTTTGACCTCATTGGACGATACAAAATAATTACCATTTTTAGAATCCATCAATCTACAAGCAATTCATTGGTTAAAAATATAAAATAAGGAAGAAGAAAGGTAGTTGATTAGTTGACATAATCCTTATTGAGCGATTATAAGAGTTGTGTCATATCGCCATACTAGTGGTAGAAATAAAATGGGTATTAAAATTGTTACAAAACAAATTGATACCTAAGATATAGAGTCAAAATATGAGGTTTTTTAATTGAAAAAACATATTTGGAGGGGGGTTCAATGAAATTAATATCATCTAATAAAAACATATCTAATATCTAGTGACATTAAGGGTATTCTTTATTATTACATGAATGTACATGTTATTCCATAGGTTCATTATGTGAACCCCCATGCCTAGAACCCATGAGTTTCACAGAAAGATCCCAAAACATCTAGTTGTCAATGAAAATTGTTCAACAAGTGATACATCAATATAATTCCACTTGCAAATAGAACAATGGCTATAGGGAATCCAAAAAGAAAGTATGATCTTCTCTTAAACATCAATGTAAATAAAAAAAGGTATAGGGAGAGAAGACATCCTTGTTTAATTTCTATAGAACTATGAATTCCCTCCATCTCACTACCACCCATACATGCCATGCCAACAATATACTCATAAAGAGTCATAACAAGTGAAATCACCAAGGTTGGAAGACCCATAGTCATAATCCTATCAAACAAAAAATGTCGAGGAACTATGTCACATGCATTTTAGAAGTCTAGAAGGAAGCAACAAACTCTACATGTTCTTGACATGATCTCCTTAATTATTAAATCAAGATGAATATATGATCACTAGTACAATGGTTCCTCTTGAAACCTTCTTGTCCTTGTTTCTCATTATTTTTCTCTTTTCCCACCTAGAGTTGTATATCCCTAAAGCTATGGTGAAGATATTAGCCAAGGTATGGCCAATCATAATAGTACGATAGTTACTCGAGTCATTCTAGTCTCTAGTCTTGTAGATGGAGTGAAATACATGTGAAGTCGAGGATGACGAGAAGCTATCAACAACAATGTACTAAAAAAACGAACTACAACATGGACTATTAAGGATTCAATAATAGGTTCGAAGAATTTGGATTTGAGTTTCTCCACATACTAGACATTGTTGGAATGAAGTTTAAGCATGGCACAAAGAGTCAAATGGTTAGAGAAGAAGTGGTAGTGAATGAATCTAGCAATGATCCAAATGCATGGCCACTTAGGTGCATTATATAAATCAAAAGCATAATCAAACCAAGTACAAGGAATAGAGACTATGCACACCAATTTCTTTTGGAGTAAATCTCTCTCAAAGAATTTGGGAATGAACATAATTTAAGCAAGGATATATATGCACTTGTTAAATAGATAGTCTTGCCTCTTTCCTTCCCTTAGATTATATATATATATATATATATTTCAAGGCTTTATGATTCACAATGTACTTTTTCAATCTATGATTTCTTTTACAACCTAAATTGACATACCAAGTAATGTGGGGACAATGACTAACCCTATGTGGGCGAGAGGTATGTATGGAATGGGGAGAAACATTTCTATTCAAGAATACCTAGTGTCATGGGTGAAGGGAAGGGTACTCTCAATCATACTTTAGGCATCATAAATTAAGAAGAACATCCTTTGAGAATGTTTGTATAATGTTTATTAAACCACTGGTAACAAACTATGATAAGCTAATAAGGGAGAATCTAGTAAGGTATGGTTAAGGGAGAATCTCTTCTCCTATAAATAACAGAATCTCCTACACAAATATCATTACCTTAAAAATAAATTATTATCAGATAAAATAATAACAATCAAATGGTTAAGGGAGAATCTATTATCCTATAAACAACAAAATCTCCTACACAAATATCATGACCTTAAAAATAAATTATTATCATATAAAATAATTGTGACACTTAAAATATTTATAAAGCATTACATCTATATTAAATTTTTTGTTAAATTAAATATAAATTAACATTGTGAATAATTAAATATATAATAATTGTGAAACATAAAATGTTTATATCAAAAAACAATTCAACTACAAAAAATACTTTAAATTAATTTTTTTTAATTACCAGTAGAGGTTAAATTTGATATTGAATCCTTCATGTATATTAGAAGAGGTTACATTAATGGTTCTATCAATGTAATTGGGTACCATAAATATGTTATGTTAATGCACATACTTGAGAAAGGGTTTGTTCCATTTAGAAGTTAGAAGTGGGTATCTTGGTGATCCATCACTAGAATTTGCTAGAATCTCGCAAATCCAACCATGCGTAAGATGTGAAGGAACTTCTCTTTAAATAGAGAGTTTCTAGATCAACCTTTTACAATAAAAAATAATATTCCTTGTTTTCTAGAAGGTACGAAAAATGTATAACTCCTCGATGTGATCAATTGGCTTTGATAAGTGAACTTCATGATACTCCACRGGTATGAACCTTATGCAGTACAAAGAGATTTAATATTACCTCAAAAAAGAATGACGCCCAATCCATTTGAATAGTCAATGGAATAGAATGAGCCACGAGGAAGAGTCGCTCAATGGGTGCGGCTCCATTCCTAGCATKTGAGTTTATATGGCCGCTTGTATTACTACTTGAGGACCCACGACATTGTATCGTTTAACATGTAGCAAGGTGGCTCCAAAGTAAATCAATCCCATCGAACATGTGAAAAGGTGGACATGAWGTCTTACAACTTCATGTGAGAGGGACCCCTTTTTAATTTACATGACTTAATCACCCTACATATAATAGTATATGCTTTCTCAACATGTGTGCCCATTTATGAACATGGGGAAAATCAAAGAGTATGGTTGGAAATTATGGGTTTGAAGGGGATGGCTCTATAATACATATATGAGAATGGGTTCAAACATTCTAAAGCAAGTAAACCCCATTGAATGAACTTCATTAAATTATATTTTATTTGTATTAACATGTGATCCATTTCCAATCACAAGATGGAATGAGAATTTGATATCATAAAGCTGCCCTAATACTATGCTTTCTTTAAAAACGATTAGTCTCATCCAAATGTTAGAAGGGGGCATGCTTAGAAGGATATATGATGATGGGTATATTAGTCAGATCACGTACTTAAATATGTCTCATAAATATGCCTAGTAGTGAGCATGCCTAAGTTAGGATTAGTTTCATCCCTTCCACCTAAGGATACCTCACTTCTTGACTTGAAAAAATAACTTGTATTATATAAAATGCATGTCCCTAAAAGATTAAGTTATCCTCTATCCTATATTAAAGTTAGGGTGCACCCCAAGCGATTCTTGGTTCTTTCACTCTTATAAAAATTTAGGTTATAACATACTTGGGCATAAATTTCCAAGTGATTCCCTCATTCATATCTTAATTAGAGTGGAATTCCCCAAGAACATAATTTTGGGTATTAATGGGGGTGTCATAATTTGTAAGTACTTCTCTTACTCTTACTCAAATAGGGTGCACCACAAGTGGTTCCCTTGTTATTATAAATTAATTCTTGTTTAAATTCCAAGAACATAGTTTTGGCACTAACTAAGATGCAAATTCATTAAGTTGTTGTCTCACTCATATATATGTAAATTAAGGTGTGCCCCAAGCATGTCTTTTACTTCTATACTAATTAGGGTGAAATTCCCCAATGCCATACTTTTGGGTATCGATAGGGGTATAAGTTACCAAATGGTTCTTTCACTTCCATACAAATTAGTAGTTCCCTAAATCCTATAGTAATTAGGTTGTAAGTATTAACAATATACTTTTAGGTACTAATTGGGGTGCAATTCCCAAGTGATTTTTTTATACATAGTACTCTTTTTATAAATATCATAATTGGAAATATGTTTGAAGATAGTCAACACAAGTTATCAAAATCTGGAATGTACTTTCAATGAAAAAATAAAAATTCTGGAATGTACACATGTGCCAAGTTTGTTTAAAAACAACATAATGGTATTCCATCTTCAATTATTCATTCATGATCAACTTTGGACATTTTCCATTTTCTAACTTTTATTTATTTATTTTTATTGAACTTCTATTAACTTTATGCGCGTTGCACATATCAAATGACTATATTGACAACTTGTGACATCTAACTGGTAGTCTTGAAAGTGAACATGAGTATCAATTTGATGGGTTTCTTGAAAAAAATATCCTTTCAATACACTAGATCCTCTTTCATATATAAAACTGTTATCATCAAAATCTTCTAATAGCCTCATCTTTTGTTCAGTGCATCGCATCAAATAATATTTCACGTTTTCAGTGTTGTCTACAGGTGCAACCATGGAAAAAACATCTCCTGCAAATGATTGGATATATTGGACAACAAATAATTCGTGTTAGATTATCACACAATTATGTATCTACAAGTTATTTGAAAAAAATTAAACATAAAAAATTTACCTTCTTTAACAAGATCAGAAACTCTATCGCCATCTACTAACTCTATAGTTTCATTTGATTCCATATCCTCTACACTTGCAAGTGGCATTTTCCCTTTTACATTAAGTTCAGTATGTCTCCAAACTTTAATATATCCTTCATTTTCGTTCTCGCAAATATCTATGGATTCTGTGTCCTCTATGCAAATTGAACAAAAACAAGAGGCATTTCGTCTATCAAATGAAAACCCATTTTGAAAACATTTTGTTTTAACTGAATGTATTTTTCTTGTCCCAGGTATTGTACTGGTGTCATATGGGATTGATCTATTTACATCTTCGATTCCAACATACCAAAAAAACCTGCACAAGACGAGAACCTGTTAACTTGAAATCTCTCAAGAAAATGATTGAAGATTAAATATAAATTTGAACACGTTAAAATTTATATATCATGTGTACATACATGTAACATTTATATATAGACACACCTGCACACATCCCTTGATGGATTATATTTATGGCTTAGCACCATGTTTCACCATTCAACAACTTGTTTAGCGGATTCAAATCGATTGGCATGAGGGTTCAGTTGATACCTTCTAAGTGCTCATTTTATACATGCCCCTGCACCGTCGTGCTCTCCTTTTCCATGACCAGTTTCAAAAAAATTCCAACAATGTGTAATGTTTAATTTTTTATGAAGACGACATAACCAATAGAATGATTGTGCAGATTTGAACTGACCTGCACACCCATCGGACCATATCCAATGTTGATTGAATCTGATTTCACGTTCTTTCAATGAATCATAAAATTTATCAAAACAATGTTGTAGATAATGTGTGTCTTGTGCTCAATCATCACTTATATAAAAGTGATATTCTTTAATAACATGTCGATTGTCGTTGGTGATTTCGATGTTTGGAAGACTCCGTTGAGCATGTCTATATAGAACGTGGACAAATATCGTGACTTGATCAGAATGATAATATTTACTCTGTATTTCTTTTTCTGCAACGAATGTGTAATTCTCTGCAAAATCAACTATAAACAAAATTGTCCCTGGTGGAAACACTTCACGGGATTGTTTGAATTGTAGATCTTTCCATCGAGCTCTATTTGCATGCTTGGTGTATTTATAGATTTCTTCCTCAAACTTCTTCAAATATTCTATCACGCTGATATTATCTACCTTCAAATCAATCCTTTTGGAAATAACATTTGAAGAATGTGGAGCCGTGCTGCTCATATATTCATATCTCTTCCAATTGACTCTTATATTAGAAAATGATTGATCATTCATATCAATATGATACTTTGAATGAAACAAACTTAGATTTCCAGAACGATCACATTTCTTTCCACCAACACATTTTTGCTCGTAAAATAAATCATCATCTTCTCTTTCACATAGAATTTCAGATATAAAAACACGAAATGTGGAAGGAGGAGGTAAACCTGGCCATAAAGTTTTACCAAAATCCAAAAAAGTGTTGTAATACAACTCAAACTCCACATGATAACGACAACAACATGTGTCACGGACAGTGACGGGTCTAACAAACCATGGTTTTCGTTGCAAAAATGTATTGATGGACATTTTAACTTCTTTGTGCTCTTCTTTGAACTTATTAAACAACTCTATTTGTGTCATTGGAAATATATGTTTTGGATGTTCTTCATATTTATTTCATGCTATTCTTCATTGCAACACATCCCTTGTATGTGGTGAAACACAATATTCTTCCAACCAACAATTACGGGCCAATTCTTTAACATTTTATGCAAGTTTATTTGTAGGGTTGTCTAGAAATCACTGTCCAACAAACCAATTCATCATTTACATCTATTTGGAAATGAAATTTTCTATGTTTGTGCAATGTTTTTCTTGACGTTCCCATCGTTTTTTCCATGTCTTGAGTCAAACGATTTTTTATATTGCTAGATGAAACAACTATTGTTTGTATTGTTCTACGTGAAACACAGACTTCTTCTTTTCGAGATTTTCCAAAAGCTTTTAATACACTAGTTATATTGTTAAAGACATTCTGTGTCACCTTTGTAACCTTTGTCGAATTTTGAATACCTAATAATGATGTAGCTTCTTTTAAATTTCTTAACTTCATTAGACAAAGTAAAAGTTGAGCTTGTATAGTTACTGATTCATCTTTGAAAAAAGTATTATACATATTCTTAGTTTGATATCTTATATAATTCTTAGCTTTTTTCTTCCCAAATTTGTCAGTATCAACATTTTCTAATATTTCATCATCAATGTTGATAGATTCTCCTACATATTTCAATTTAAAGTTTATATTAAAAAACATAACACAAATATAAATTCACTAAATTATATATACTTGAGTGTTCATCTTGTATTATCTAAATTTATGTACATACCTATAGGTGATTCGTCTTCTCCTTCAATTTCGGTTTCAACGTCTTCTGCTTCAATTCCGGTTTCAACATCTTCTTCGACATTATGAGACAAATCTATTTATGTTTTTTGAAAAACATCAAATTGTGAAATTACAATCAATTCTATTAAATTTACAATATTTTAAATTTGAATTCTATACTTTGAATTCTGTACTTTCTAAATACAGTCCCAATGTGTGTCGTGTGCTCGATCATCATATGTGCATGCATACCTGGTTGAACTTATTCTTGTCGAAAATCTCTATTGACATTATCATTGTTTCTTTCTTGACTATTTGCATGTTCTTATTTCTTTCTCCGATAAACCTCTTTCCTTTGTTCGATTTGGCGAGTATCATCTTGAGTGCGATCATATTTTCTCTTGCACAAACTTTGTTTCCCATGACTTTTATAGTTATCTGTAAAAGATATGTTCAACAAAGACTTCACCTTGAAAAAATGCTCAACATTTATCTTTCAACATATAAATTGTTATTCCAATAAAAACTTGAACAAACATCAATTACCTTATTCAACAAAAACCAAAAATATGATTCAAAACTTTGTTTAAGTGCTCTAGAAAACCACCATGTATCGATAGCGATACTTCGATTAAGCCTATGGAACACAGGGAAGAAATAAAGAAAGAAAAGAATACAATTGCAATCAGTAATGGAAATGCTTTGAAATCTTTATCCCCGAGCTTATATCTGTCTATCCATCCGATGAATTGTGTTAAATGTGTTTGGCCGAAAGCCGATTTATACAATTTGGCGCCAAATAAAATGATACGACGTGTCTTTTCATTTTTTTCGACCGACGAAAATCGCTCAACCGCCTTTCGACCGAAAGAAGGTTTTTTTCGGCCGAAAAACCTTGGAAATCGTTCAGTTTTGATAGTTTTCGTTAGATTTTATTCTTTTGGCCGAAATATTAGTTTTTCGGTTGAAATATTATTTCGGCCGAAAACATGAAATTGGGATTGAAAAGAAAAACTACAGAATTGCCCCAAGCTTACCTGAACTTTTGAGGTTGTGGACTCCTACAAATACTGAGAATTTGGTTTCAAAAATGACACCAGCATTTTCAAAATTGAATCTACTTTCAATTCCTATAATTTGTTTTCATTTTCTTTATTTTTATCTAATTTTATTTTATTTTTTTTACAAATCATTACATAATATTTTCAATAGACATTGTGATTCAGTTAAATTGAATATCGGTATCTCTAAAAATATACAAGTAAAAAATTTGGAAAAAAATATATTCATAATCCTTAAACTGTTCTTTTCAAAAGGGTATATTTAGATTTTAGTTTTAAGTAAAAATTAAGATAGATACAACGTGTAGAGAAACATGTGTTTAAAATCTGCAATGTTTTCAGCTTGGTCAACTTCAAAACATTCTAGAAATTATAATATTCATCCGTTAGATTCAAAATTATAGTCATAATAAAATAGAGTCTCTGTAGATTGTTGCAGTATATTTCGTTTCTTAAAAACATAAGTTTAATAATAGATACATTGTTGTATAAATAAGTAACTCATTATCATTCCTTTCATGTTTAAGGGACATACTGTTAAACAATTGTCAAATTGACATATCAAATCGTGATAAAAAAAAATTGAAAAATAGTCATTGGAAAGCTAACACATTTCTTCACAAGTTTTGTTTTTACTTTGAAGTGAAATTCTAAATAAAAAAAATACTTTTGTATGCCGGAATTTGAAGAAATTGTGAAAATACAGTTTTTTTTTCTCATAAAACAAGCAAAAGTGTAACCCATCTTCATGATTTCACCCTTCCAGGTAAAACAGTCATACATCTTCATAGAGAATCCACATGAAGTGAGACCAATTGCATAGGAAAGAGTACGGGATGTAGTTTCTTGTGTACGAATTTCAGAATCTGATGTTAAATATTGAGCGTGGGGCATTGTGTACACGTTCTCTCTCCTGAATAAACCAAAATTGAATAAGGTCTACCATTTTCTCTATAAATATTTTTCGGGGAGGAAGGAGTGAAACTTGGAGGAGTTTCATAGAATACATTGAGTAATATTATCTACATGATCATAGTATTCCAACAAGTGAAGAATTGAATAAGTTGAAGAAGTCACGGGAAGCATTATCCAGTTCTATGTGATGGTTGGTTGATGGTGATAATTTAATGTAAAATTTTATTATCTCTCATATATTCTTGGGTGGAAGGAAGGAAATGATTGATATTTCAACCCTCTCTTGATATTGGAGGATTGTATCTTCCTTTTAGAGGTTTATCCCTCCCTTTATATTTGGAAGTTGTAGCTACCTTTGGAAGTCATTACTTCCTTTGAACAATAATACATGATTATTTCTTATATATTGTGCATGGTGTATTGGTGTATCTCTCATACTATTCTTCATTGTTCATTGGATAGTATTCATTGTTGATTGGATATAAATTGAATACATGATCTAATTGAAGTACAAGTTCAAAAATACTAATTTCTCTAAACATTGATTCACCCCCCTCTTAGTATTTCCAACAATTGGTATCAGAGCAGGTTGCCTTCAGAATAGTTTAACCACTGGAAGGAAAATCCTAAGAAGAGATGGATGACCATGAGCACATTCTAAATGGGATTCAACGATTTGATGGAAGAAATCATGCATACTGGAGTGAAAGAGTGAAAACTCACCTAACATCTTTGGGAGTAGACATTTGGTAGTCAGTTGTAAATGTCTATGTAATCTCAAAGAATTCTCCAACCGATCCAAATGAGAAGAATCTTATGAGTTGTAATTCAAAATCCAGACATGTTATTATAGGAGCATTGGCACCAACCATTTCTAGCAAAGTGATGGGATGCAACACTGCTAAACAGGTATGGGAAAAAATTAAGAGTATCTATGAAGGTGATCCAAAAGTTCAGCAGGTCAAGCTTCCACGACATAGAGAAGAATTTGAAAATTTGAAGATGGATGAAAAGGAAGATATTGCAACCTATTTTCTTAGAGTTGATGAATTTTTTAATGCTATTAGAGGATTAGGTGAAGAGCTCAGTGAATCCTTGGTTGTACAAAAATTATTGAGGTCACTTCTCTTGAAGTATGATGCTAAGGTCTCCTCCATTGAAAAAACTAGGGACTTGACCAAAATGACAATGGATGAATTACATGGGTCTCTTATAGCATATGAAATGAGAATAGGTACAGAAAGTGACCAGCCAAACATTGAAGCAGCCTTTAAAGCATAAATAAGACAAAAGACAAGGATAATGACCTTGATGAAGAAATATAAAATTTCATAAGAAGGGTCCAAAAGGGAACTGGTAGATACAGAGGTAAGCCTTCTCTAAAATGATTTAACTGTGGTAGAATATGACATATTGCGAAAAAATGCTACTATAAAAAGAGAAGTCTCAACAATAAAAAAATATTCTACTCCAAGGATGATGACATCTCCTTAGATGAGAGTGATGAAGAATATAACGATGGAGGAGAAGTCCTCTTAATAAACCAAGAAACCCAGGATGATGATTATATGAGTTCTAAAGAAGAAGAAATTATTTCTGAAGAAGTTTCAGATGAAGAAAACAACCTTGATTCCTTTTGGGGATACAAAGACAATGTAGAGAGTGAACAAGAAGATGAGAATCTTGAAAAGATGAATCATTTTGAAACTGAAAATAGCAAGCTTAGAAACACAAACATAATACTAAAAGGTGAATTTAGTAGCTGTGAAGAAGGGAATTACAAGCTTGAAAAGACCATTGATAGCTTGAAGAAACAATTAGAAGATTATGAGAAATTGAAAGCAGAATTGGATCACACAAAAGGGGAGCTACTATTGACAATAGAAAAGTTGAATAAGTTTGAAAAAAGCACTGAAAAATTAGATGAGATCCTTAGCAGTCAAAGATCTCCAAACGAAAAGAAAGGACTAGGATACAATGAGAGTTTGAATACAAAAAAACAAGAGAAGGAAGATGAAAATGTTGAAACCAACACTCGAAATCAAGTTGAACAACAAGATAGAAGACTAGAATTTAGAAGGAATGAGACATCAATAAGATCCTCTCCCAGAGGTATGAAAGAAATCATTATGAAGGAAACTATAGAAGAATAGATCGTGAACCAATATGGACCACACCACAAAGAAGATTACTTACTCCCATGTATAAAAATTTATTTCTTGGACATTGTTATACTTGTGAAAATTTTGGACACAAGGAAATCAATTGTATAATCAATGAAAAGAATAACTACGCAAGATGAATGAATGGTGCAAATAGTAGATATGGAAATGTTTGTAGATCTATCAACATAAATTATAATCCATTTGACCCATTAATGGATAACGATATTGTATGCTACAAGTGCAATAATCTTGGTCACAAAGCACGAGATTGCAGAGAGATGAAGGAAGATAATCCTATGCCAAATGCTCTTATACCAACTACAACATGGAAAATGAAAGAAATTACACACAATGAAAACTGTCGAATAGCATTGGTCGCTAAAGAATGCACAGAAGAATATGAATGGTTCATAGACAGTGGGTGCTCATCTCATATGACCGGAGATCAAAGAAAATTTTTCAGCTGGAAGAAAAAGGGTGGAAATGTTGCATTTGAAGATGACTCATCTACCAAAATACTTGGAAAAGGAACTCTAAATCTTGAAAGTGAAAATGTAAAAGAAGGAAAATTCCTATTGGTTGAATATCTGAAGCATAATATCCTCAATGTCAGCAAAATATGTGATCAAGGATACACTCTTACGTTTGACTCCCGAAAGATGTAAAATCAGAGAAAAGAACTCAGGAAGATTGGTTGCAACTGCAACAAGAAGACCGAACAACATATACATCCTATAAATTAAGAAGAGAGAGAAGACAAAAGCCACACAAAAGGATTCCAAGGAAGAAAAAGTCCCAAAGACCAAAAATAAGGATGAAGTATTATAGAGTGCCACATGTTCAGGAGGAGCAATCCCAAAGAAGAAGGTCAGCTTATGCCATTGAACTCAAGGGGAGCATCCCCACCCTTTACCATTGATTTCAAAGGGGAAGAGAAATTAGGATCATGATGACAGGGGGAGCATGAATGTTTCCATCAATGACAAAGGGGGAGATTGTTGAAAGACTGGTTGTTGTCATTAATGTCAACCCTATCCATTGGATTTTGGACCCCACAGATGATCGAAGTAGATAGACATGAAGGAAATTACACATGCAGATACAACGCCCATGGATGAATAGTATAATTCATCCTCCTCCCGGTGGTATGTGGCACGTCACATGGATCCTCACAATTGAGGAGAAATGAATTTTTGAAGATGACAATGTGAATTGAAGGAGAAACTACATGCAAGCCCTAATGTTAAAAGGAAGTGACATAAAGGGTATAAATACATCTCATTATACATTCATTTTTCAACACACACAAGTTTATTAATGAACAGACATATATAATTCAAATTTCTGAGGAAATTTGAAGTAAAGAAGGCCACATTTCAAGGGAGGATGAAGTCTTTTGGTGATGTGTTCTAAGCTATGTTATTTACAGGTCATCTTACCATTTTTGCTATAACATTTTTTATAGAACGATTCAGATGGTGAAATTAGGATGATATTGAGAAGACATATCTAGGTACCAGTGGTAAACATTTTATCTCTTTATTCGCAAAAATGTTGGAGATACACTCGGTGGAAGATAGGGTTTTTGACTAGTCCTTAAGCTAGTCATAAACAGGTGTTTCGGGTAAAACAACCATAACATCTTCATAGAGAATCCACATGAAGTGAGACCAATTGCATAGGAAAGAGTATGAGATGTAGTTTCCTGTGTACAAATTTCATAATCTGATGTTAAATATTGAGCATGGGGAATTTTGTACACGTTCTCTCTCATGAATAAACTAGACTTCAATAAGGTCTACCATTTTACCTATAACTCCTTTTCTGGGAGGATTAAATGAGTGAAACTTGGAGGCATTTCAAAGAATACAATGAGTAATATTATCTACAGGATCATAGTATTCCAACAAGTGAATAATTTCATAAGTTGAAGAAGTCTCGGGAAGAATTATCCGGTTCTATGTGATGGTTGGTTGATGATGATAATTTAATGTAAAATTTTATTATCTCTCATATATTCTTGGGTGGAAGGAAGGGTAAAGGATGGAGAGGTCAACCCTCTCTTGATATTGGAGGATTGTATCTTCCTTTTAGAGGTTTATCCCTTCCTTTATATTTGGAAGTTGTAGCTACCTTTGGAAGTCATTACCTGCTTTGAACAATAATACATGATTACTTATTATATATTGTGCATGGTGTATTGGTGTATCTCTCATATTATTCTTCATTGTTCATTGGATAGTCTTGATTTCTGATTGGATTTAAATTGAATACATGACCTGATTGAAGTACAAGTTCAAAAATACTAATTTTTCTAAACACGGATTCACCCCCCTCTTAGTATTTCCAACAATTGGTATCATAGCAGGTTGCCTTCAGAACAGTTTAACCACTGGAAGGAAAATCCTGAGCAGAGATGGATAACCATGAGCACATTTCAAATGGGATTCAACAATTTGATGGAAGCAATTATGCATACTGGAGTGATAGAGTGAAAACTTACCTAACATATTTTGGAGTATACATTTGGTACTCAATTGTAAATGGTTGTGTAATCCCAAAGAATGCTCCAACCGATCCAAATGAGAAGAAGCTTATGAGTTGTAATTCAAAATCTAGACATGTTGTTCTAGGAGCATTGGCACCAATCATTGCTAGAAAAGTGATGAGATGCAACACCGCTAAAGAGGTATGAGACAAACTCACGAGTATCTATGAAGGTGATCCAAAAGTTAAGTAAGTCAAGATTCAACGACATAGAGAAGAATTTGAAAATTTGAAGATGGATGAAAAGGAAGATATTGCAACCTATTTTCTTAGAGTTTATGAAGTTGTTAATGTTATTAGAGGATTAAGTGAAGAGCTCAATGAATCCTTGGTTGTAAAAAATGTGTTGAGATCACTTCTCTTGAAGTATGATGCTAAGGTCTTTGTCATTGAAGAAACTAGGGACTTGACAAAAATGACAATGGATGAATTACATGGGCCTCTTATAGAATATGAAATGAGAACATGTATAGAAAGTGACCAGCCAAACAATGAAACATCCTTTAAATCCATAAATAATACAAAATACAAGGATAATGACCTTGATGAAGAAATAACAAATTTTGTATTAAGGCTCCATAAGGGAACTGGTAGATACAAAACTAAGTCTCCTCTCAAATGATTTAACTGTGGTAGAATGAGACATATTGCTGAAAAATGATACCATAAAAAAAAAAACACTCAACAATAAAAAGATCTTGTAGTCCAAGTATGATGACATCTCCTCAGATGAGAGTGATGAAGAAGATAATGATGGAGGATACGTCCTCTTCATAACCCAAGAAACCCAGGATGATGATCACAAGAGTTCTAAAGAAGAAGAAATCATTTCTGAAGAAGATTCATATGCAGAAACCAACCTTGATTCCTTTTGGGGATACAAAGACAATGTAGAGAGTGAACAAGAAGATGAGAATCTTGAAAAGTTGAAGCATGTTAAAACTGAAAATAGCAAGCATAAAAACACAAACATAATACTAAAAGGTGAATTTAGTAGTTGTGAAGAAGATAATTACAAGCTTGGAAACACCATTGATAGCTTGAAAAAACAATTAGAAGATTATAAGAAATTGAAATCAGAATTGGATCACACAAAAGGGGAGCTACTATTGACAATAGAAAAGTTTAAGAAGTTCAAAAAAAACACTGAAACATTAGATGAGAATACATTGAGTAATATTATCTGGAAGGATTCAAGGAGTGAAACTTGGAGGAGTTTCAGAGAATACATTGAGTAATATTATCTACAGGATTATAGTATTCCAAGAAGTGAAGAATTACAGAAGTTGAAGAAGTCTCAAGAAACATTATTTGGTTCTATGTGATGGTTGGTTGATGGCGATAATTTAATGTAAAGTTTTATTATCTCTCATATATTCTTGGGTGGAAGGAAGGGGTAAGGATGGAGAGGTCAACCCTCTCTTAATATTGGAGGATTGTATCTTCCTTTTGGAGTTTTATGGCTTGGACTAGTTTTCTGAAGGTTGGTTGTTAGGGATATATTTACTATACTTTGGTTCTTTTAGATTGGAATACTCAAAATCCCACTTGTTCTGGTGCTTAAATTTCTGCTCAATTTTAGCAACATATCAATAAGCAACACCTAGTGATGAGATGTCCAGAAAATATATTTCAATTTGGATGTATCTGTGTAGAACCCCATAGTATTTCAAAACTAGATGTCGCTCGGATTATTTCATACCCAACTTGGTGTGCAAGGTATGGAAGGTATTGGTGAACTTTGGCACTGCTTGTCCCCTCTCTTGATGCAGTGTGGTCCATATCATGTACCGGTCATCATAGTTACCAACAGGGTAATATTGTTCTTTGATCGGATCCACAAAAAAATCCTGAGTGGGCTCAACCCCAAATATCCTAGAATCCTCTGTGGAACTTTTCTCCCAGTAAGTTTCCCACCAATGTTTGACATGGGGGGGAGCCTTAAGGAGTGTGAAGGTGATATTTTCCCTATTATAGAAATTATGAACATAAAAATAACCTTCTAACATATTTAACCATTTTTCTATGGAATCTGCATCTATCTATCCTTCAAATACGAGACTATCAAAATTAACTTGTACTTTGAAAGGTGAGGTTCTTCCAAAGTGGCCACTTGATGAAGATTCACCTGTTGTTATCGAAAAGAGTTGAAGGATGTGGGAAAAATTCTCCATTATTTCATCCCTCTGTCACGTGAGAGCTTGCTCAAGCAACATATTAATAGAATCTTCAACTCCAACACTTTTCTTTTCTTCCGCCATGGAGGGTTTCTTGGGTGTACAAGAGAAATTTTCCTCAAGAGAGACAAGCTCGAGACCCAACTTTCTATACTCGAACCTCGTCGGGGACATGCACTAAAAAATGATCAAGAGTAGCTTGCTCTGATACCACTGATTTGAATTATTTTCGGCACGAAATAAGAGCGTAGATATAATAATAAATGTACAAAGATATTTTAGATATTCAATAATATAACAAAGATATATGAGATATATAACCATAAACACAGATATATAGTAATACACAACTTCTATTAATGAGAGAAATGTACAAAAATCTAGAACTATAGAGTGAAAGACTCACTAGAATGGTGGTAGTTGTTGATTATTTGGGTTGGTTGTCATTGATGTCAACCCTTGAAGAAAGTTCGATAGCACAAAGGTTTGTGTAATGGACTCAAGTTTGTTTTATGTATAATGGTATGAGTTTTAATATATTTGAAGGTAAGACTATTCTAGATGGATAGTAAATGTCATGTCATTTTCAGTGGTATGTGGAACATCACATAACTCCTCGCGGTTAGAGAGTTATGGCCATGTGAAGTTGGAGAACCCTTATGAGTCATCCAAAAGCCCCAAAAGGTCAAAGTAGTCAAAGTGGATGCAAAGAATAAAATAATAAAATATTACTATTCTATATGGATATTACATCTCATTCCATTTCCGACGCTATGTGGAACGTCACATAAGTCCTCACGATTAGATAGTTATGTCCACATGAAGTTGGAGAACCCTCATGAGTCATCTAGAAGCCCCAAAAAGTCAAAGTAGTCAAAGTGGTTGCAAAGAAGAAATTATTTAAATAATAAAGTGAAGTGATGAGTGTACTATAAGTCAAAGTGGATACAAAATAAATTATTTAAATAATAAAGTTAATGCAGAAATTACTAAGTGGACAAGTGGTTAGAAGTGGGTTAGCCCTAAAATAAAGAAAGTGGTTTAAGATGGTTAGAAGGTAACCCTTTGAGGAAGCTACATAAAAGTATAAATAAGAGGAAATGATCTCTCATTTTAATTACACTTGAGAATATTGAATATCTATAAGTAAATGAGGTAACAAAAGTATATCTAAGGTGAATTTAAGAAGGAAGGTGAAGTAAAGAAGGCCGAAATTCAAGGGAAGATAATTTTTTTTGATGATGCTTTCTAAGATATGTTATTTATAGGTCATATCACCATTTTCATAATAAATTTATTTCTAGAATGATTCATATTGTGAAATCTAGAGGTCGTTGAGGAAACATATCCAAGTAGCCATGATAAAAAATTCAGCTTGTGGGTCATTGTATTTTTGGCGTTATAGTTCATTGAAGACAGGGTTTGTGGCTAGTCCTGAAACTAGTAAAAAATAGGTGTTTCAGGTAAAAATGTCATAACTTCTTCGTAACAGATCCAAATTCAGTAATAAAAAATGTATTGGTTAGAATACATTTTGTAGTATTCTATGTACCATTTTCAGATCCATACAATAAATATTCCATGCGGGGCACACTCTAAAAACTCGCTCTCTAGAATAAGCTAAAATTCAACAAGGTATGCCATTTTTTTCTATAATTCATTTTTTGAGAGGTTCAAAGCAGTGAAACCCGGAGGAATTTCATACAAGACACTGACTAAAATTGTGTACTATTTTCATATCTTTCTTCATTACAAGTACATAGTTATTATTATTTCAAGTTAGGGTTGTTGACTAATCCAAAATTAGCCATGTGAGACTAAAGTAAAGTTTGATGAAAATGCTAGTCTCTTGTTGTTAAAGTTAAGGAAGGTTTGCAGGTATGTGATAATATACACAATGTCTATTATAGAGATACAAATAAGATTTGGATGATGAATTTGATGAGGGATTTTGGTCGAGGTACATGTTGGGTACATGGTTGAGACAAGTAGTTGATGACTTGACACATACATGAGGTGTATAGTTGATGATGTTGGTACATCTTGATGAGTCATATTTTATGTGTATTTTATGCATGATTGGTACATGGTTGATGCACTCGTTGATGGTATAGGTTGAGGTACAGGTTGGTGCATGGTTGATGCACTTGTTTATTGTACAAGTTGATTACAGGTTGTTTATGGTACAAGTTGATTACATGTTGTTTGGTGTAGGTTGATTGATACAGGTTTACAAAAGTATATTTCACAACGATAGTGTGACAATGGTTCCATCATTCCACTTCTACATCAGGGCGGTTGGACGGGGCAAGGACAGGTGGTTGTATCCACCTTCTGGTTGTAGCCAGAGAACATAGGGGGTTGTAGCCTCCTTCTGGTTGTAGCCATAGAATTGGGGAGTTGGAGCTTCCCTCAGGTTGTAGCTTGAGAAACTAGGGGGTTCGAGCCTCCTTCCAGTTGTAGTTGGAAAACAAAGGAAATTGGTGCTTCCAATGAATGTAATTGTTAAAGAAATATAAGAAAAAACATTATGTGGTTTTCTCCCGCTCTGGGTTTCCACGTAAAATACCATTGTACTATGTATGTTTATGATTTCTCATTTGATCATTGTTTATTTACTTTGCAACTATTGGATGGTAATGCTACATTGATATAACACTTGCATTTTATGGTTAAAAAGGATGAAATTTCTCTATTACTAATTCACCCCCCCCTCTCAGTAATCCAACAATTGGTATCAGAGCAGGTTCCTTCAGGAAACAATTTAACCACTGGAAGGAGATCATGGATTATTATGAGAATGGAGTACCATTGTTTAATGGTCAGAATGGTTTAAAGTATGAGCTATGGAGTGGAAGGACAAAAGAATTTTTACAGGCACAGGGGTATTATATTTGGCTATTAGTCGTTATAGGATATGATAGTTCAAAAGGAGAAAATACTGTAGCCAAGAAGGAATTGAAGAAGAATAAAAAAATAGAAATGGATTTCATCTGGGAAGGATTACCTAATCTAGTAAGAGAAAAGGTTGGTAAATGTTCATCAACCAAAGAACTTTGGGATAAGTTATATGATATACATTCTTCACCCATTGCAGATTCATAAAATGTCAAAGTAGATGTAGGTACAGATCAAGAAGAAATATTTTCACCATGTCAAACAGATTTAGAAGATGAAGAGTACATAATCAATAGAGGTATGTTGTTTTTCTTTAATTGTGAAAAATGAGGACATCTTGAAATATAATTCCATGAAGGAAATGAGACAGAAAAACTAATTGAAAAAGAAGACAATTATGAAGAAGAATTGATCAGTGCTTTAGATGAACTACGAAAATAAAGAGAAGAAAACAAATCACTTGAGAAAGAATTCATGAAACAAAAGGAAAGTGCTCACAGTTTTTAAGAAGCCCAACAAGTCATCAAGAACTTAAGAACTCAGCTGGAAGAAGCCAGAAAGATCAAATAAAATATTAAAGATCAAAAGAAGTATTTGGAAGACAACATAGAAACATAGAAGGAAGAAGTATAAATGAGATAAAAGATATTGACAGATCATCTTAAGGAAAGAACTAACGATCTAAACCAGCTTGAGGTAGAGTTTGGTCAAGAAGAGAAAGGACTTGAAGAAGAAATAATCACATTAAAAATCCATCTTGAAGAAACGAAAAGAACAGAAGAAGTCATGAAGTCTCAGATAATGAAGAAAGAAGAAGAGGTTGAGAAGCTTAAAGAAGAAGTTGTCACATTGAGAAGTAAAACCATTAAGCTCAACAAGAATGTTGAAGAGACAAAAACATCCACATAAGTTATAGAGAATTAAGAAAATCACTCTAGGTTGCTAGAAAAGAAGAATGAAGAAAATAGAAAGAGTTATGCAGAAGTACTCAAAGGAAGGAATCATGGTCAATCGGAATCTAAGAAAACTATTAAAGATACATCTTCAAGAAGACCATCCATGTTCAAGCAAAAAAGAAGCTTCAATCATGATCATGATTAGTGAAGGCAGAAATTCAGAAGGACTACACCACAAATAAGATCATTCACTCCTAGGTATGCAAATTTATTTTATGGTCATTATTTTTATTGTACTAATTTTGGACATAAGGTTGCAAATTGCATGGATTATAAAAATGTTCAAGCAAGAAATACCAATGTGGCCCCACGTAACATTGAATGTTACAAATGTCATAACTATGGACATATAGTTAGTGATTGTAGAAGCATGATCGATACTTTCATTAAAGAGAACACTGATATCGGATATATGAAAGTATGGATAAGAAAACACGAAGAATAGGTGAACAAAGACCAGGTCCCAGAGATCACAATATTGGAAATAAAATGAGATGAATAAAATTCTACAGAGAAAAAGAAAGATGTCAAATATAGAAAGGTTTGGAAAATAATTGAAAGAAAAGAAGGGAAGGTAAATAAGGAACAGGTTCAACAGATTGTACTTTCAGGAATTGTAGTGAAAGACGAATCCACAAATAAAAAGAAAGAAGTCAGAGCTCAGAGAGATGATGAATATAGCAATGAAGATGATGATGAATACACATCAGAGTAGGAATTGTTCTGAGCCATCTGACTTAGAGACTCCAAGGTAACACATGTTCTCTTATATTGATGTTCACAACTTCTCAAAAATATTTGATGTTATTGTGTCAAAAATTTATATTGTCATTTTTAACACTTTGAAATTTCTTCAAAGAAAACATGGCTCAATGAGTATAAATTATTATTATTATTATTATTATTATTATTATATATATATATATATATATATATATATATATATATAT
>JASDQU010310122.1:91356-112345 GCA_032191745.1 Picea mariana | reverse complement strand
ACACACCAACTGAAAGTAAAAAACTCTTATGGTTAAAACATTTGAATGGTTGGGTGGGTTGAGTATGAGGGAGATGTGCAATTCTTTCACTACCTCTCGAGGAATTTGATGCCTCTCATGGCATGATAGATCCAAATTTATGATGGATCTAAGATAGTTAAATAAGAATGAACTTTCACTACCTCCATAGTGAAAGAGGGAAATAAATGAATTTGTCATTTTTGTAATATATAAAAGGTGGATAATGAGAAACACTTTCTCTTAGAATGTCCTACCTATGCCCATATTAAATATCAAATTCAAAATATTTGTAACACTATCCACCATTAATTAAAATTGTTTCACTTATACACTCATTTGTTAGTGATTTAATTGTTTTAGATGAATTGTCTCTTAGGATTAACAAACAATAATTTGGTTATTTTTCTATGAAATAGATTATGATGTTTGATTAAAGTTGCTTCCATTTTGATATATGTGCCTAACCTAAAGTATGAAGAGTAGGATCTTTCCTCAAGTTAATAATAAAATCTCCAGGTATTATGACATCGGTTTTGAAGAATGTTGAGTAGGAAATTCGACATGACAATAATATTATGGTTTATGGGTGCCATTAATTCACTTTTCCATTTTAGAGAGCTTTTGTAGTTGTTTCTTCCATAGATAACCATTTGTGTGGCTCGTGGGGCTCATTTGGAGCATCTTTGGATGAGGATATTGCTTCTAATTTGTTTCCTGGGTGTCTTGGATGCACCTGAAAGTATCATTGTTGTTTTGGATGAGTTATTCCTCATCCACGCTTCCCACATGATCTTGGATCGAGTCCTCTCATTGCTTGGATCAATTTGGGCACATACTTTCATTTTTCATTATGTTTAACAGTTGTTTTTCATGTTATCTAACTGTTTTTCATGGCATATGATCCCATGTTGTATGTATATCATATTTTGCCCAAGAGCACACATGAGATGGATGTTATTTTGTTGAAATGAACCTCTAAAAACTTTTTTTATTTTCTGAATGTAATTTCCTATATGGAATATATCCAGTTCATAATTTTTTTGTTGCATAAGTTGTGAGAGTGTGTGTTGATTTATTTTGAGGCTTTTTGGTACTTGGAGCAAGGGCCCACTCAAGATACCAATTTTCCCATGGGTTTTGTATTTCAGTCTATGTTTTCTTATGCATAATCTTAGATTAGACGTATGCTTGATTTTTAAAGTGTGTTTCAGATTTAACTTTCAGCTATAGATTATATTGTTAATTGTGGGTTGTTTCAATTTGTATTTCTATCATTCTCATGTGAGTATCTAGTTTAGAAATCCCATGGGTAATTGCTAAATGTTAAGATTCTTGTTTTCTAGAATTTGCAAGTTTATGTTGATTATTAGTTTGATGATTTGTAGCACTTGCTTTTAATTTTTTTGTATTTAGTTTGATTTGTGAATAAGTGTTGGAATTGAGCCCTAGCACAAGAGATGGGACAATGTTTTCATCATTAACCCCTATGGAATCCAACCTAATCTCAAAAGCAAATCCTAACTCTGAGTCCAAAAGCCTTAGCCATTTCTTAGAAGTTTATGTTCATGATTAGATTCATTTGTAGTTTTCATGCTTAGAATCCCTTTGACAGCCAATCCAAGCTACCATCCTTCACAAACAATGCTTGTTCCTCACAAAAATTAAGAGAGCCATGGTTGATAGATTAAATGTTTAGGTGTCTTTACCTGTAGAATCAACTCCATATAAAAACAATGACATTTTTGGCACCATTGTCAAGGAAGCACCAAAAGGATAATTGGTCACCTGGTTTATACTCGGAAGTGAGGGAAAACTTAGATAATTAGGTTTCCTTATTCATAATTTGATTATTAAACTATTTTAGGATGAATGAATCAAGGAGCTAAAACCTGCATGGATGTGGTATAATATCAACCACCAGTAATACTGACACCAAGGTAGGAATGTAATACCCATGGGCCAAACCCCAGTTGAAATGTACTTACAAGTATGTGTATAGGTTGTTGAGCCATGAACCTCTTTTGGCCAATGAGTCTATTTAGTATTGTATATTTTCATTTAGAAATTAATGAAAGAAAATGCAACTCCATGTAGACCATCCTGACAAGAAGATTAAGGGCACTAAACTCCACTTGAGTGGGAAAGGAGGCTAAGAATATTATCCAAAAATGGATAAACCTAAGGAGGCTTAAAAGAGAGAATATTTTAATAATATTTTCTTTAGAGTCTAATTTATGGACACATGTATATTATGTTACCCTAAGTCCAAAGAGGGAGGAAACGAATTACCAAGTGGGTTAATAGAATTACATGGAGTGACAAGTGTCATTCTATTGTCATGCAAGTACAATGGGATGAATAAATCTCAGTGAGAAAATGACATAAAGGGGAGTATGTCGGGGATGATATGGCAGGGGGTTTATGGAATGTGCGAGGGAAAATTTACTATGCGACTGATGTGTGATGAAATGGAATTGTTGGGAGAAGTAAAAGAGGTAGGTTGTCAAGCTTGTGTGCATTCTCTCCAGGTGAGAGAATTGCTAAGCTGAAGAACTGGGTTGTTAGTCTCGTGTGGATTCTCTCTAGGTGAGAGAATTGCAGGGAATTTGATACCCAGAGGTGCCAAGCTATCAAAAAAGAACTCTAATTATTCATGTTTGACTTGTTGTTGAATCCTAGAAGGGAGGTGGACATCCATAGGGGACTCACTTACTGGGTGGGATAAGCATGTGGGGAAAGTAGAGTCTTTGGAACTTGGCACCTATATTGAGATAAAATTGCTTCCGAGAGACCTCCTCCAATAGATTATCCTTGAACAATTGGAGTTGAAGCCCAACTCAGGGGTAACCTGTTCTCAGTTTGTGGGGAATAGTTTCTAAGTTTGGGAAGAAATTCAGAGGTATGAATGTAGTTGGTGGTACAATTGTTCTAGATAAGTTTTCATTATGGGTTTGGTTAATTGTTGTTGATTGAGAATAAATGAAATCTTGTGTTGAATACTAGTGTGCAAATTACTATGAATTCCAGTCATAAATAAATATTATTCTTAACATCGTTTAAGTGATTTTTCCCTATAAAAATTGTATATGTGATGTAAATCGGTAATTCATTCATGGGTTCCATAATTGTCATTACCCTGAGTGTATTGGCGATGAGGTTGGTTCAATAATAGAGTGTTGTAGCTGTAATACCCCGAAAATGTTTACTAGTGGATTTATTTATATCTTCAAATGTCTATGTAGAATTAATAATTGTACATATGATAAATGGGGTAATTACCCATCTTGTTTCAAGCAAAGATTAGTTATGGACAATCATAATATAGTAAAAATTTGGTATTTTGGGGTATTTTGGGGAGTATGTCGAGTACGATATGGAGGGGATAGTTGAAGTGAACTGAAAGGGAATCACTGGGAGAAGCAGAAGAGGGGGTTTTTCAGGCCTATGTGCATTCYCTCTAGGTRAGAGAATTTTGAAACTGAAGAAGTGGGTTGTCAGGCTTGTGTGCATTCTCTCCAGGTGAGAGAATTGTAGGGAATTTGATTCCCAGAGGTGCCAAGTTGTCATCATAGATCTATGGTTATTCCTCTTCRATTTGTTGTTGAAGCTTGGAAGGGAAGTGGGAAGCCATAGGAGCTCACTTCCTAGGTGGGACAAGCATGTGGAGAAAGTAGAGTCTGTGGAACTTGGCACCTGTATTGAGATAATGTTGCTACTGAGAGACCTCCTGGGATAGATTATCCTTGACCAAGTGGAGTTCAATCCCAACTCGGGGGTGACCTGTTCTCAGTTTATGGAAAATATTTTGTAAGGTTGGGAGGAAATTCAGAGGTGTGCATGCATTTGGTTGTTCAATTGTTCTAGATAAGTGTTAATTATGTGCTTGGTTAATCGTTGTGGATTGAGAATATATGAAATCATGTGTTGAATACTAGTGTGGAAATTAGTATGAATTATGGTCATAAATAATTGTTATTCTTAATATCATTTAAGTAAATTTTCCCTATAAAAATTGTATATGTGATGTAAACTGGTAATCCAATCATGGGTTCCATAATTTTCATTAACTTGAGCATGTTGGYGATGAGGTTGGCTCAATTATAGTGTGTTGTAGTTGTAATACACTGAGAATGTTTATTAATGATGTTATTTATATCTTCAACTGTCTATGTATAATTAATAATTGTACATATGATAAGTGGGGTAATTACCCATCTTGTTTCAAGAAAAGTTGAGTTATGGAAAATCGTAAGAGAGTAAAAATTCTGTATTTTGGGCTAGAAAGGCCTTGAACAACTACAAACAATGCAATAAGCGCAAATTTTCTCATCCTCATATCTTGTTAAGAAAATATTAACAATTGGGGTGGGTTTTAAAACCTCTAGATGGTCCTAAAGGTATTAGGTAAGCCTCAGAAAAAAAATTAGATCATTAAAGACTAGATATGGACTAATTTAAGGACGTTAGAGTAGCATTAGATATGGAACTATGATGAAAAGTCTCCAAGAAAACCCTCTCCACCATAAGATATATTGGGATAACGTCACCCACCCAATACATGGAAGAAAATTGTCCTAACCTAGAAGGTCGTTCCAGGAATCAGTAATGATGTGTATCTCATGTTAGTCCACATGGAGGGTGACCATGGTGCCACATGGCATGGTATTATCGTTCTTGGGGAAACAATGGGTGATGTGGCTCGAGTGCCACATGTCAACCCAAGAGACAACATTGGGTAGGTCCATGTGTGTAATGTGTAGATAGTGGACTTAGGATCATGGCGGGTTCACGGAGATGGGAAAGTGAGATGAAGGAATTTTCCAACTCATGAACTCGACATGATTCCAAATTAATCTAAGTGTTGAGACTTTCGAACATACTTATGAAGAGGAGGTACAAATTTGTACATCCGAGAGTCGTGAGTCTGTGTAGATGGAAGAGTGGCTAAGTGTTGATACTTTTCAGGCGTACTTATGAAGGGAAGAATTATGCATTCATGAGTGCGCAAGCCTACATAGATGGAAAAATGACTTAGTGTTGAGAATTACAGATGGACTTATGAAGAGGAGGTACATATTTGTATATCCGTGTAGATGGAAAAAGTGGCTAATTGTTGAGACTTTTTAGACGAACTTATGAAGGGAAGAAATATGCATTCATGAGTCCGCAAGTGTGTGAGTCTGCAAGACCACCACCCACGAGTCTGTGAATACAGTAAGATTGTTAGAAGAAGAAAAAAAAATCGATACCCTATCCCTTAGAAGGAACTTAGGGGGACATGTATGTTACAAAGTGGTATCCAAGCTATGGGTTCAACACTAGGCCTAGATGGGCCAACGATCAATTATAGAACAAAAGTATTAATGATAAGAAGAGTTAGTAATTATAAATTTTCTATATAGTACTTTTGTCTAACAAATACTACTAATTCCATACTTTGCAGAATTCTGAATATATATAGATTGAAAAATAGGCCAACATCATGAAAGACATTGAAGAGGCACAAACGATTTCCATCCATGAGGAAGAAATTAGAGGACAGTGGTTTGATATGAGCAATGAAAGAAAAAAATGCAATGGGCATGATAGAAGTAAGGATGAAAGAATATATTTGATGGAAACCATCAAGAATCTGCAAAACTATGTTCAAAGTCATAAATAAGATAATAAAAGACATAGAACAACCAAATACAATATGATTTCAACATCAAGTTATTATGAAGCCTGAAAATGATAGAGAGTAAAATGGATAAATAGTCAAAATATAACAAGGGATATGAACCTAAGTTTCATGGAAAAAGAAGTAAGACAAGGGGTGATGATAGCCATCATTGAAACTATCCTAATCACTCATCTAGGAGGCTACACAGTAGCTCAATCTTGTCCTCTGTTAGAGAACTGGGGCAGATAAGCTAAGGGTAGAAATGAATAAGATCAAGCCTCCTACTTTTGATGGTGACCATAAAAAGGATGAGGATGCTGAGACCTAGATGTTGGGAATGAGGAAATACTTTCAGTTGCACAACTGTTCCCCTCAAGTAGAAGGGAGAATAGCAATTTATCATCTTAAAGGAAAAAAATCAACGTGGTGTGATCATTTTGTACAAGTGAAAAACATAAATTAGAAGAATGTTATTTGGGAAACATTAAGAAATATTTTGGAAAGAAATACTCAACCAAACACTAATTTGACAGGAAAATGAAAGAGTTCTTCGAAATCCAACTTGGAAGCATGACTATAGATGAGTATGAGATAAGGTTTTTGGAACTAATGAAATATGTTCCCTTTATAAAAGATGAACAAGCGAAGATTCTAAGATATTCAAGTGGAATTTCATCATTCATAAGTGATAAGCTACAGTATGATGATCCCAAGATGTTGTAAGAAGCCATAAGATGAGATAAATGTCTCTATGATCAACATAAAGGAAGAACAACTTTTTAGAAGTCTTGGGAGGACACAGAGAAAAACAAGATGTAGTAGAGGAAGAAGGGAAACAAGCCCCCATTTTTTAGAAAAGATATGCAAAGACAATCATTTCTTGAAGATCATAGGATGGATGAAACTGTGGGACAAAGACGAAGACAACAACCCATAAAGTGTTGGGGTTGTAATGGAGACCATATGTCTTGAAAATTTCCTCTCGGAACTGAAAAATCAAAGGTTATGCACAATGTAAAACAAGTTGAAACAATAGAACAAGTGGGAAAGAGCATACCCAAAATTTATGCAATCCTATATAACAACCAGACTGAATTTCAGTCTCACATGATTGAAGTAAGAGGTAAAATCCACAACCAACTTATTTCTATTTCGATTAATTCAGGAGCTAGTCATAGTTATCTAGATCCTAAAATGACATAAAGGTTTCATGTTCCAAGAAGAAAATTGCAAAAACTTTGGTTGGTACAGCTAGCGATCGGGACAAAAGGAATATTAATGAAATGGTCAAATCGTGCCCAATGGAAATGAATGGGTTGAGTGCGAAAGTAGATATGAATATCAAACATTTGGGATCTTATGACTATCTCATTAGCATGGACTGGATAGATAGGCACCATTCAGCTTTGAACAGTTACACAAAAAGTTTTACTTGCTTAGATGAGGAAGGGAACTTAAGGAATGTACATGGGATTACAAGAGATGTAACTATCAAAGAAGTTTCAACCTTACAACTAAAGAAACATTTTAGAAAAGGATGTCAACTGTTTTCCACACAGATGCAGGAAGCTCCTAAGGACAATGTACCCAACATTCAATACTATGCAACTCTAAAATATTTGAATATATGTTTGAAGAAATTCCTGGATTTCCAGCCAAAAGGGATATTGATTTTTCAATTAATTTAATGCTTGGAACATTCCCTACATCCAAAGCTTGCTACAGAATTAACATACTCGAGTTGAAGGGATTACAAATGTAGTTAGAAGAATTTTTTAAGAAGGGATATATATGCCCAAGTGTATCACCTTGGGGTGCACCGGTATTGTTTGTAAAAAACAAGGATGGAACCTTAAGGCTTTGCATTGACTTCGAGAAACTAAACAAGGTAACTATGAAGAAAAAATATCCTTTTCCAAGGATAGATGACCTCGTTGATCAGTTAAGATATGTAAAGGTATTTTCAAAGATTGATATGAGATCTGGATATCACCAGGTGAGGACCAAAGAAGAAGATATTAGTAAGATTTCTTTTAGACTACAATTTCAATTAGTAAGACTACAATTTCACAATGGTACCATTTGGATTGTCAAATGCACCAGTTTTTTTCATGTGTTTAATGAATGGTATCTTTAGAGAATACTTGGACAAGTTTTTCATTATATTCCTTGATGATATCCTTGTTTATTCCAAATCTGAAGAAGAACATGAAAACACGTGAGAATGGTGCTGCAAGTACTAATATAACATCAATTATATGCTAAGTTGAGTAAATGTTTTTTCTACCAGAGGAAGATTCATTACTTGGGCCATATTATATCATAAGAAGGCATAGTTGTAGACCCTGACAAGATAAAAGTCATCACAGAATGGCTATCACCAAGAAATGTCTCTGAGGTAAGGTCCTTCATCGGATTAGAAGCTTATTATAGAAGGTTCATTGAAGGGTTCTCTCACATTGTGCACCCAATTAAATCTCTATAGAATAAAGGTGTGAAATTTGGATGGACACCTGAATGTGAAAGAAGATTTCAACATTTGAAAAATTTACTAATAAGTACACCAATTCTAAAAATTGTTGATCCTAATGCAAATTTTGTTGTATGCACTGATGCATGCAAATAAGGGCTTGGTGGGGTCCTTATTCAGAATGGACATGTARTATGCTATGAATCAAGAAAGATGAAAGAACATGAGAGATTGTATGTCACTCASGATTTAGAGCTAGTGACCATTGTTCATGCTCTAAAATGTGGAGGCACTACCTTACGGGTAGGAAATTTGACTTGAGAACATATCACAGTGGGATAAAATATTTATTTGGACAACCAACCTTTAACACYGGGAAAAGTAGATGGTTAGAGTTCCTCAGTGAATATGACTTTGATATTAAGCATCAAGGGTAAAGAGAACAAGGTGGTTGATGCACTCAGTAGAAGAAAACATGAGATACATGCTACAATCATCAACACGTGAAAAAATTATTTACAAAATAGAATTTTAGAAGATGCAAAAACAGATCAGACATATGAGGAAATGAACGAAAAGACATGACAAGTAAAATTGCAGCAAAAAATTAAGAACTTTTAGCTAAAGGAAGACGAAATCCTTATGTTCAAGAATAGAATATATGTTCTATATAACCAAGAGTTGAAAAATATGATCTTATCAGAAATGCACAAGGTGCCTTATACTAGACACCCAGGATACCAAAAGACAATTACAGCTGTCAAAAAACTATATTATAGTCCAGGTATGAAAACGAGGTTGCACATTTTATTTCCAAATGCCTTGAATGTCAAAAAGTCAAGGTTGAGAATAGACACTCAACTAGTTTACTATATCCTTTTCCCATTCTAGAGTGGAAATGTGAAGTGGTAGCCATGGACTTTATTACTAAACTTCCCAGGACTGTGAAACAACATGATTCAATTATGGTAGTTGTGGACAAGCTTACCAAAGATGCTCATTTCATTCATGTGAATGCAACTCACAAGGAAGCCAACATTATTGATATCTACTTGAAGGAAGTATGCACACTTCATGGGATGCCAAAGGATATTGTTTCCAATAGGGATTCCAAGTTCACATAGAATTTTTGAAAGGGTTATTCAAATGATTGGGAACAAATTTAAATTTTGGCACAACCTACCATCTTGAGTCAGATGGAAAAACTGAAAGAGGCAACCAAATAATAGAAGACATGCTGAGAATGTATGTCATGGATAAACCCTCAAAGTGGGAGGATTACCTACACTTGGTCAAATTTTCTTATAACAATGGATACGAAGCATCTATAAAGACGAGTCCATTTAAAGCACTCCACAAAAGGAAATGCAATACATCAATAAGTTGGGACAATCTGGTTGATAGAACAATAATTGTTCCATATTTTCTCTAGGATATGGAGGATCAAGTGATGAAGATAAAATAGGAATTGAAAGCTACCTTGGACAAGAAGAAAAGTTATGTTGATAAGCATAGAATACTAGACAATTTTTAGTAGGTGACCATGTATTTTTGAAATTAAAAGAAAGATGAAGTTCCCTAAGATTGGGAAGGTGTTCAAAATTATCAACAATATACTATATTGGGAAATTCAAAGCTCTGGAAAGGATTGGTCTTGTATCTTATATGCTTTCATTACCATCCTCCATGAGAATTCACAATGTTTTTCATGTATCCTTTCTAAAAAAATGTGTACCTGATACTAATAATGTCATTGATTGGAATGTGATTCAGGTAGAGCCAGAGGGAGAATTCCAGGTACAACCAATATGCATTTTGGACCAGAAAGAAAAACAACTACAAAATTGAGTCATAAATCTGGTAAAAGTCCAATGGACCTGGTATGGACATGAGAAATCAACCTAGGAACATGAAGATGTTATCCAAGTAGAATATCCACATCTTTTTGTAAATTTTTGAAATTGTTTTTGTACATATGTATATGTTGCACTGAGGACAATGCATAAATAAAGGGGAGGGAAATTTAATACCCCTGGGTCAAACCCTAGTTGAAATGTACTTACAAGTATGTGTATAGTCTGGTGAGCTAGGAACCTCTTTTGGCCAATGAGCATGTTTAGTATTGTATATTTCATTTAGAAATTAATGAAAGAAAACACATCCACATGCAAACCATTCCTATAAGAAGAGTAAGGGGGATGAAGTCCACTTGAGTGGGAAAGGAGGCTAAGAATATTATCCAAAAATGACTAAACCTAAGGAGGCTTAAACAAAAGAGAATATTTTAATAATATTTTCTTAAGATTCTAATTTATGGACACATGTATATTGTGTTACCCTAAGTCCAAAGAGGGAGGAAACAAATTACCAAGTGGGTTAAAATAATTACATGGAGTGACAAGTGTCATTCTATTGTCATGAAAATACAATGGGATCGATAAATCTCAGTGAGAAAATGACATAAAGGGGAGTATGTTGGGTATGATATGGAGGGGGGTTTATGGAATGTGAGGGGGAAGATTTAATATGCAGTTGAAGCATGATGAAAAGTAATTGTTAGGAGAAGAAGAAGAGGCGGGTTGTCAAGCTCGTGTGCATTATATCTAGGTGAAAGAATTTCTAATTTGAAGAAGCAGGTTGTTAGGCCCATGTGAATTCTCTCCAGGTGAGAGAATTGCAGGGAGTTTGATTCCCATAGGCACCAAGATATTGTCACAGAACTATGATTATTCATGTTCGGCTTGTTGTTGAATCCTGGAAGGGAAGTGGGCAGCCATAGATGGTTCACTTACTGGGTGGGACAAGCATGTGGGGAAAGTAGAGTCTGTGGAACTTGGCACCTGTATTGAGATAATGTTGTTGTTGAGAGACCTCTTGGGATAAGATTATCCTTGATCAAGTGGAGTTCAAGTTGAACTCAAGGGTGACCTGTTCTCAGTTTGTGGGGCACAATGTCTAAGGTTGGGAGGAAATTCATAGGTATGCATGTAGTTGGTGCTTCATTTGCTCTAGATAAGTGTTCATTGTGTTCTTGGTTAATTTTTGTTGATTGATAATATATGAAATCCTGTGTTGAATACTAGTGTGCAAATGAATATGAATTCTAGTCATAAATAATTGTTATTCTTAACATGGTTTAAGTAATTTTTCCCTATAAATATTATATATGTGATGTAAATCAATAATTCAGTCATGGGTTCCATAATTTTTATTACCCTAAGCATATTGGCGATGAGGTTGGTTCAATAATAGAGTGTTGTAGCTGTAATACCCTGAAAATGTTTATTAACGTCTTTGTTTATATATTCAACTGCTTATGTAGAATTAATAATTGTACATATGATAAGTGGGGTAATTACCCATCTTGTTTCAAGTAAAGTTGAGTTATGGATAATCATAAGAGAGTAAAAATTTGGTATTTCATTTTGGAAAGGCCTTGAATAGCTACAGATAGTGCACTAGGCACAAATTTCCTCATCCTCATATCATGTTAAGAAAATATTAACAATTGGGGTGGGTTCTACAACCTCCAGATGGTCCTAAAGGTATTATGTAAGATTTAGAGAAAAAATCAGATCATTAAATACTAGATACGAACTAATTTAAGGACATCGGAGTAGCATTGGATATGGGACTACGACAAAAATATTGTTAGGTACCAAATATATTATAATATCATAAGCATAAGTATTGAAATGAATAACAATAGATTCAAGAAAAGAAAATATAAATATTGGAGAGAATAACAACAGAACCACAAAATAAATGGATCCACAACACCAAAATAATATCTTTATTGATAGGAAACAATGTTCACTTGCCTCTTCGAGGGGGGAACCTATAGCAGAGCATAGATCTATTACAATAATTCTCAAGACAATACCCTATGATACATTCTACTCTTATTTATACTAATTCTATCTTCTAAACAACATTCTAGAGGAATATCTTTCTAGAAGAATAAGCTTATATTATGTCTTATTACACTAACTTGTTCATATTTATTAAATAGGCCTTATTAACTAGTGTCAACCTTTATTACATGAAAATATATTATTCTACCTACATGAGAGGTTCGGGGATTAGGTCCCTAACATGCCCTCCATAACATGTCCCTAACATGCCTTCCGCTTGGAGGGCTTTGTTATGTGCAATTTATGATTGTTGTTGATCCATTTATGTGAGTAAGGTTTATGATGCATCTTAGTGTTTAATCCTAATTTCTTAACCACTTCTTATAAAATTAAGTTAGATTGAGATCCACTATCTATCAATGTGTCTATCTTAGTATGTTTCATTATTACCGTTATATGAAGCAAGTTACTTCTAGAATCATATCCATCACCAATTTTACTTGTCAAATCAACCGTTGTGATTTTAGTCTCATCACCTAAATCATACCCCATGTCTATTGGCCGTGTTGTTTCTACAATGTTTTGCCTCCCTTTCCTTTATTTGAGCCACTCCGGTCTCTTCTCTATATTCAATTGCGAACAATGGTCATGCTCATGCACTACTTTCTTGCAATGCTTTCAAGAGAGCTTGTCTTCCTTCATTGTTGTTGAATTTGTTTTCTTTCCATTCTCCTTTATTTTGTCTTCTTTCCTTGAAGACAATTCCCCTTATACACCAAATCTTGTTTTTCCTGCTTCAATATACGTTTCTTGAACAAAAACCTCATCAAGATTAGTACGTCCAAAAATAAATACAGTGTTATGAATATGTGTAGGTAAACCTCCTATATACTTCATAAGAGTTTCTTTTGTATGTAATGGGATGTTTAACATTAATTCCATCTTACAAAATTCATCCGTGTATTCTTTCATTGTTTATCCTTTTCTTAGTTTAATACTTTGTCATTCAATTAAATATTTTTCCCTATAACCCAAAGGATAATACAAATTTCTAAGTGCAAAAACAAAATATTTCCATGATGGAAATACATTACCAACTTGTTGAGTACCATGTTGCAACTTACTTTTCCACCAGATAAGTGTTGTGCCTGCAAGACAAAGCAATGCCAATTTGATTTGGGTTGCCTCTTCTTTGATTTGTTGCACAGTGCAATAAACTTCCATCTGTCTGACCCAATTATCAAGCCTCTCAACATTTACTTCACCATCATACATGGGAAATTCAAATTTCACATCAAGTGTAAGTAATGGAATATCATGCTTATGTTTATGAGAATGTTTTCTTGTAGTAGAATTTGAACTTGTACTTGAAGAAGAAGAAGAAAATGGAGATGAAGGAGGTGAAGGAGGAGGTTTAGGAGGATCCTCTCCTTCTTCAATTTTGTATTGTTTTGACGATTTACCTTGAAAAGTCCTCTTCCATTCCAAGTAATCATGATATAATACATTTACCATCTCAAACATGGTGAAGAATGTTTTTTGAAACTCTATCTCGTTCTAATACATTCCTTCTTCAGATGCCATCTTCTCACTTCGAGATTCCCTATTTCTCAATCCAATCTCTGGATCTCCTTCTACAATATCATCTTCACCACAAATTAGCTTTTCCCTGGTAATCATGCAAACTCAAACAACCAACTATCAAACTGCTCTGATACCACTTGATCCGAAAATGATATTTAAAAGACTTGGTTGAGTTTTAAGATTGTGTTAAATTACCACTTACGAATTAAGAAAAGAATAAGATCTTAATGAAAGAATATTGCAGCCATCATAAAGAATGCAGATCAAAAATAAATTAAAAGGAACAACAAACCATAACATCAAGCTTGATAATGGAGTTCAACACAAGTTTGCCTACGTCTTCGATCCTATCTCAGTGGGGAGGATTTTTTATTAATATTCAATGCTACAAAATTACATCAGAAGTATCTCAAAAGGATTAGAAAAATGTATGGTTGTATTCTTCTCGACCTCAAGAATCCAACACAACTAACGAAAATGAAAAATGTTTATCATAGCTCTCGGAAATGGCCTCCAAATTTCGCTTCCTCAATGGCTTCCCTGCATAAAAATGGCTTGAAATTCAAGTTCTACATTAATTCTCTTGTCCTGAACTCCCAACAATGCTTGGTTTATATAGGATTTTGGTTGGGGATCCTATCCCAACTTCCTCCCAAGATATGGCCTCAAATCGGGCTCCAAATCCCCCCAAAATGGGAAAAATCCTCCAAAACCAGGCTAAAACCAACATAAAAATCATATTATATAGTTAAAAATCCCACATTGGAAAAAATCTGGCGCTATCCCATTTGTGTTGGTGTTGTAACATGATCAGAACCAGGGTTCAACTCTAACAATGCACCAACAATCCCTAACTACTGGCCCTTTCAGCAACACCTACAGATCAGATGTAGTCTCACCCAAATTAGAAATAGGGGGTTGCAAGACACAGACGTCTACAACCAGGGGAAATGCAAAGTGAATCCAAGGCAACAACACACAACAATCTAGATATTATTTACCACACTTAAACCTACTTCACAAGTTATATCTCAGATCTATCACAACAATGAATTAACAATATAACAGACTACAAATAACACAACATCAATCACACATGATGACAAGATATACATGGTTCACCCTCTACCTAGGGCTACGTCCACAAAACTTCATTTCTTGATATATTATGTGAAAATATATAGTTCTATCTGCACACTTAACTTGCAGATTGATATCTTTCTCTTTCTCTCCTACCTACGCACCCAGCTGCAGGGTTGACCTTCGCACCCACCTGAAGATCTTACAATACAAACTCTCTACAATAGGTTGCTTCTCTCTCACACACAACAACTACACTCAACAACCATTAACCACAATAATATGAACCAATTACTGAGCAACCCTCTCGAATCTCCTAGACCATTATTTATACATTTCATGACAAACGTCTACATGTCAAAACCCTATATCCAAAACCCTAGGTGTCTAAAACCCTAAGTCCACTTGAACCGCGTTTTCAGGGCTTCACCAACCTGTCTTTCCTTCTTTCCCATGAGGTGCTCCAAGCATCTTTCGATGGATTTTTCTGCTTGCTGAGTTGTCCATGATCCATCTTCCTTGTTGATTTGTCTTCCTTGGTCTTCTCTTCCGACAGCTAGCTTTTCCTTTCTTTGCTCCTTCTTTTCCGCTTCTTTGACCACTTCAACCCATTCTCAGTCAATGTGCCTTCTGCACAGTTCGTACTTCATCTTTATTCCTTAATCTTGGCTTTCTTCCATAACCAAGGGCCAACAGGCCCTTAACACTCACATGTGACTCATCCTGAGTCACTGCAATACTGAACCTTCTATTTCACTTCAACTTCATACAGTGCATAGCATCCTATATTTTTTGTTCTGTCCCTCCCTTCCTTGTGCAGGTTGTATTTTTTTTGTCCGGTACCCAATTTCAACTGCACCTAGTACCTAGACCCTTCTTCTTATTCTTTTACTGAGAGTTGTGAGGCAACTGGTTTCCATGGTACAATTTCAATCGGCGCCCATTTACCATACCTTCCTTCCATTCTCCATTCAAGGTATTCAACTATGCAACTCCTCCTTATTTGATGTAGGCAGCCTCAAATGGTCCTAGCCAATGTGTCCTAAACTTCCCTGGGTGCTTCATGAACTTGTTGTCATATACCAATACCAAATCTCCTTGCTTGAATGCTTTTCTCCTGATGTGTCTATCATGATAAGCCTTTTCTCTTTCTTTCTGTATCTGCTGATAAAATCCTGCAATAAACCTGTCTTTTTCTAGTTCTACCAACTGTGAAAACCTGTCTAGTACAATTCCTGTGTCATCCATACATGTAAATGATGCAATTCTTAAGATAAGATCCAAGTATTCCATAGGTGCCACTGCTTCCAAGCCATATACTAACTTAAATGGGGTCTGCATTGTCAGCTTCTTGCAAGTGGTTCTGTAAGCCCATAATACTGCTGGAATTCTTAAATCCCAATCATCTTTGTTTACACTGCAAATATTCGTCATCATTGTCTCCAAGATATTATTGAAAGCTTCGACTGTACCATTCACTTATGGGGGCTATGGTGTATTCTTCTAATTATGAACTTCAAATTCCTGAGTCAAGGCTTCAATAGTTTTATTAATAAAATGAGTACCTTGATCGCTCATAAGGATATTTGGGCATCCAAACCTTGTTATGATATGCTCAAATATTAACTACACAATTATAGTTGCACTACAATCCCTAACTGCTCTTGCTTCTTCCCATCTGGTCAAATACTTTGTCGCAGTGATAATGTATCTCACTCCTATGCGCTTTCCTGGTGGGTTAATAGGTCCCACAAAATCAATGGTCCATTTCTCAAATGCCTGTAAAGTTAGTTGAGGTGCTAAAGGCATTGTATCTCTTCTGGAAGGTTTTCCAACTCTTTGACATACATCACAAGCTCTATAGTATTCCTTAGCATCTTTGTGTAAATTGGGCCACCAAAGGCCATCTCTAAGAACCTTATGCGATGTTTCTTTCCCTGCATAGTGTCCTCCTGCGATGCCTTCATGTGCTTCTTCCAGAATGAGTGGTCTTTCTGCCTCCATAACACATATCCTCAAGATCTCATCGGGTCCCATATTATATAGTTGTCCAGCTATAAGTGAAAAATTTGTAGCATGAACTACCATTTGTTTCTTTTAAATGACAATGTAGACGCGAGGTGCCATTCCGGTGGACAGGAACTGAACTATCTCGATGAAGTGATCATCAATTTTCCCGATGGCCAACAATTGTGCATCGGGTAGTGTATCCTACAGACTAATAGGTTCCTCTCCATGCTCTAATATGGACAAGTGATCAGCTCCCTTATTCATTCTTCCTTGCTTGACCACAATCTCAAAATCATATTCCTGGAATAGCAGTATCCATCTTCATATTCTTACCCCAAACACTTGCTTGTTGACAAAGTATTTCAACACAAAATGATCAGTAAACATCTTAAAGTGTCCTCCCAACAAGTAGTTGCAAAATTTCTGTCGTGCATACCGCATAGCTAAACCTTATCTTTTAGTGGTAGTGTAATTTACCTGAGTGGTAGAGAGCTTCTTGCTAGCAAAGGCTAGAGGGTGATCAATATCTCCTGCTTTGGGTTGTGCTAGCACTGCTATTAACGCAATAGATGAAGCATTGACATGGATGTCGAGTTCCTTAATCCAATCTAGGAAAACCAGAATAGGCACAGTGACCATTTTCTGCTTTAGTGTGTCAAAGTTCTGCTAACATTCTTCTGACCATTGAAAGTTACAATATTTCTTTAAAAGATTTTCCATCAGTGTTGTTATCTGTGCATATCCCCTGATGAACTTATTGTAGTATATGTTACAGGTGAATCCTTCTGTGGACAATTGGATTCCCTCTTGGTCTCTAGACTCCTAAGGCGAAGATAGAAAAGTGCTTAACATGGACACTGATATCCTTTTAGGCATAATCAAGCTAACATACGAAGGAGAAGAAGAAAGATATGTACCTTATTAACAACGTTTGTCCTTGCAAAGTCCTCGATGAGCATCGATCCTGAGCTCCCTGATAGGTCTTGTAGAACAAACAAAAATACGATGGACTTCCTATTCTAATGAGATTATCTCAAATATATATCTATCTACTGAAGACAAACTCATGTGGAACAAGCATAATTTTGAAAGAAACATGCCAAGCATTGATTATTAATGAGAACAAATAAAATTACTTACAATCCTTTGATGAAGGTGCAAAAACTTGTTCTAGTTCTCCTTGTCCAACCCTTTGTTCAAGTAATCTACACTGATTGCTTTGATTACATCTCACTTATGATATCATAAGTTTCATATCTCCAATATATCAATCCCTAGTCTCTACCTTCCCTTTCACCATGAGGAGGCCTCCTTATATAACCTTGGAGATGCCCAACCACTTGATAGATCTTTGGGATAAGTTGAGGATTCTTCTACTTTAGTTGAGTATCATCCCTAAGATCATTCCTTTTCTATTCAAATGCAACCACCTTCATAAATTGAGGGGATTCTTCCATGTTTTAGCTCAACAAACCAAAAATCTTATCAGAAAAGGTAACACTCCCCTAAAAGGGTACACAGAGCATTTGATCACTCCCCCAAAGAGGACCAAGGAGCACTGACACTCCCTAACATTGGGTAGGGGAACCCTGCCCTCCAAAATCCATTTTTGAGTGGTTATTCTAGGGGAAAAAGGCTTGTACTCCTTGTCAACTAATTTCTCTTCTTCAAAACTAGTATTTAAGGTGTCTTAAGTGTCCTTATGATGTAGTTAGAGGCACAACATAGGAAAGATGGAAGTATGATGTTTGTGATACTTGTGACACTTGTGGTCAAGATGTGACACTTGCAGACAAGATGCGACACTTACAACACTTGTAATGACGACACTTGCGACACTATTGAAGTGAGTAATTTTTATTTGTAACAGATTTCCCCCGAAAGTGCGAAGTCAGAAGATGATGATGACTGAAGTACTTTTTAGACTTTTTTCAAGAAAGGGTATGGATGCAGATAGGATGGAAAAAGATGTACACAACCATCAAACAAATATTATGACATGTTTCAAACCCAAGGTAGGCATACCTATCCTTGAGTGATAAAGACCTTTTAGGTATGGCCGCCACAAAATACACTGCGGATCCATAATTATATTGACAAAAGGTATAGCCACTAAAGATACAATTTGGATCTATATTCCTATGACCTGAACTGATCGTAGCCACAAAGAATACACAGTGGATCTACAATATGACAAGACATAGCCATGACCAATACAAAGTGGATCTATGTAACAGTATATGTGCCATAGTTCAAAAGAAATCCTTCGCAACCTAGGTAAAGTATATATAAGAGTGATAACTCAACCCAAGGTCTTATTACTGATCCAGAATTAGTACAAATCTAACCAAGTGAATAGATGTCCTGATGTCGAACATGGTAGAAACCACTTGATTACTGGTCAATGAGGTAAACTGTTAACAAGCACGAGGGAGATCACCATTGATGTCAATGATTCCCAAGGCACTCTAGTACATTCTGACGAATGTGAATATATGAGATGAAGTCGAACATCCATGGAATCATCCGATCAGGGGTCAATGATGTAAACCTACTATCAGACATGAAGAGGCCTTCCATTGAGGCATGCAGGTCTCAAAGTACTAACTGGTTTCTAAGTCTATCTCTTGGATAACGTGTTGAAGTCAACAGGAATAGACTCGTCTAAGGAGGGCCTTGATATATCCCCCATCAATGACACGAAACTGACACAGAGATGTAATTGGTAGATCAAATGAACATGGACTGACACAAGTATTGAAATAAGATATTTGTGATTGTTGACTCTCGAGGTAGATACTTCCCTTGAACACTGAGGCACAACATCGAAAACTTGATATGGGCCAAAACTTGATGATGCAGTGGATGATTTGACTTTTGTCAGGTGACCCAAAGGAATAAAAGAAAATCAAAGAATTGGATCAGTGCAGAGGTTCAATGGATAAAATTGCATGCAAATACAAAGTGTCATGTTTAAGGGAGACTATAAGAGCTACTGGTAGTGTTCTAAAAAACTTATTGGCTTGCTTCCTTCAATTTTCCCCCCATCCAAATATACAAGTACCTCTTTTTAATTTAACGAGCTTGCATAGGGTAACACATGCTCAATATGACTCACCTTTGGTAAGTCCTTCTTCCTTTGTTTAGTGAACTGGAAGAAGTAAGGGTTCGGTCCCATATGGGCCCTTCAATGTATGATCGTTTAATGAATCCAGAGAAGGTAAACTCGGTGATTTTTCATATTTAGAGAGTCTGAAAAGAATTTAAAGATGACTCCAATGTTTTCCTTTTTCATAATGTTAGTCTCATGAGGCCGAAAAAGAGATAAATTCTCACTCGAAAGATGCTCTTTCAAACCTTTTAACGAGTGGGAAAGGAAGCAAGATCACTCGACAATATTTTCATGTTTAGAGAGTCTGAAAAGAGATCAAATATGACTCCAAGGGGTTCCTTTTCTGTATATCTATGCGAGTCTGAAAAAGTGATAAAAGTCTACTCGGTTAAATTCTCATGTTTTTTAGAGCATGAAAAAGAACAAAGACTAAGCTTGGTATGCCCCCATCTTAAAAGCTAGTGGCTTAACTCTAGAATGATCATCAAAGGATGGAGACATGTCCTCCAAGCTTCAATTCATTCACCAGCTTTGAGGTTGTCACCAATTTCTTTACTAGATGGAGAAAAAGGATAAGAGTGGATGAAAAGAAGGTTCAATAGAGGTGATTGTTTCATTTTTTAATGATCGTGACACAGAAAAAGAACTATGCTCAAGGCTCCAGGTTCAATCCCTAGATTTTTGTTTCATTTTTTAACGAGCTTGCTTACAGAAAAGAGAAATTGTGCTTGTGACCTCTGTTTCATTTTTTAATGAGATTTCTATAGAGAATAAAAGTTGTGCTCGTGACCTCTCCTTGATCATGTCTTCCAAGAGAATAACGCTCTGGAAGGACACCATGTTAAGGGACAAAACTCAGTCATGGCTTCCAAGAGATCTTCACTGGATGGAGGAAAATCACTCTGTAAGGAACACATGTTGAGGGCCACGATAGGGGTAAGGAGATCAGGCTCTAATAGCCCTATCGAAGAGATCACCATGTCAACTACTTGATCCAAATCATTGGAAGTTGAAGTCATAGGAGACAATGGAAAATCAACATCAGGAGGGAATATAGAGTGTATATCTTCCCGAATTTATTCATGAGGGGGAAGAAAAGAGGATCGATGATGGTTATCATCTCGAGGAATTTTGTCGATGCTAAGAATTTCCAGAATAGATTCATCAGAAGGAAAAATTGGGGAAATGTCATCGAA